>JAEMWC010000161.1:1022500-1047500 GCA_016490735.1 Pachyseris speciosa | reverse complement strand
GAAAGAAGAACCGATTTTTCAGTGGAAAAGTTAAAAATGTCACAATTATCGAGAACAGAATTCTTTGGCGTAGAAGCCGCCTTGAATTTGAGGTTCGGTGAAAAGAGTTTAAAAAATTAGCTGACATCTTGTACCTTCGATTAAATTCTTCAAAAGTAAGAAATTTGCCATTTTCATTTAAAATATCTTGAATGTAATAAATTCAATTTTCGGTCCATCATTTCAAAAAGAGCGATTTGCCTTCAATGGTTATGTCTTGGTTATTCCAAAGAATAAGGTTACTTTCGTAGTTAGCTTGGTTGACCTGGCGTAATTCCTTAAAGTAATCTAGCATCTCTAAGTAAAATAACGATACACTGTTGTCTAACTTCTTCAGTTGTATTGTAATTGCACTTGAGAAAGAAGTTGAAACCTCCATACGTTTCGAAAAACGCATTTGGAATGGCTTTCCAAGAATCAGTAGAAGCGTTTTTTCTACCAGTCTTCCGATCCAGGTAAAAAAAAATTGTTTTTAGTCAAATACATTTAGAAATGCCCTACTAAAGATTGCCACAAATATCAGACAATTTACAAGATACTCAAGGGCGGTTTCTCCTCGAGTTTGTACATAATGTTGGCTGGCCAGTTGCAACTACAACTGCTCATCACTCAGGATGCTTATGCTCTAAAGATCAGAACTTGGTATAATCCAAAACGTTTACTTGATCATACATTAATCACCAAGCAATGCCCTGTAAGCAGTTGAAAAAAGTCACTTATATTGAACTCTAGGATAGAAGACAAAATAATAAAAGGATGATAGGAAACAGTGTCTGTGACTACCCAACCCTATCCTTTGATGAAACTATCACATCTAACAGTGTGGAATTTGAATCAAACTTTTAACACCTGCTAGGTTTGAAACTGCACAAGAATTAGAGGGAACAACATGGATCAAGAGACAAACTCTAAAAAACAGCTACCAATATAAAGTTAGAATGTTCAGATGGGAATGTGGTCTGTGATGAAATACAGCATACTTCAAACTGGTTTCCCTGTTTTGCTATTTTTCTCTTTCAAGAGAAGTGGCCTTGACAAATGTGACTAGCTATTCATGAAAACACAACATAACTGTTTGGCATTTTAAGAGTGAATAGTAAATTCTCTGCATATCCTGAAAACCAATACCCACTTTCTGTTTATAGCCAAGTCTAATAAGACTTTACTAACCTTTCTAAGCTCTCAGAGGAAGTTTGCTCTTCAGTGCTTATAACCACCTTGTCAGGGCTCGAAAATTATTTGAATTCCAGCTTGTCCTTTGGGCAAGTAACTCTCAAATTTTGTTTGCCAGGGGCACTTCTCCGCTTGCCCAGATTTTCAGATTCATTAATAAATCGTGAGCCCAAAAATGGAAGTCATTCACATGCATGTTTGAATGTAATAAACCCGTCTGAATTGCTTGTAATCTTCCTAGTTTTGATCACTTTCAAGTTCGTGTACAGTACCGTTCAAAGGGATTGCAGCATTACACTCGCGTAAAGCGCGTGTACTACACGCACATTACACGCAGTCTCCACGCACCATATACGCAAATACACGAAAATGCGTGTAATTACTCGCGTGTAATCACACGCAGTAGACGTGATAATGCGTGTAAAATTACTCGCAGTCGTTCAACTGGAGCTCATTAAGTGCGTGTAATGAGAACAAAAATATTAAAAGTGCGTGTAATGAAAACAAACAATGTACCGTGTAACATTTACCGTACTGGACTGTACTGCGATACAGTTTAGTCTTTCTCCTTCTTGCTTCTGGTCGTCAAACGTTTCCGATAGAATCGATCAGTTTCCTTAAACCGGCTTACAGCATTAAGGCTGGTTTTCACCAGCGACGAAGTCGTAGTCGGAATCGTAGACGGAGTCGTAAGAGCTTACGACCTAGCGAAAATCGAAAGTCGGAGTCGTAAGCGGAGTCATAAGCTCGACGGAATCGAAGTCGGAAGAATCAGAACGTTTCCATTTCTTCCGATTCCGTTTACGACTCCGTCGCTCATTATCTATTGGAAACTAGACTGTCGAAGTCGGAAGCAGAAGTGGAAGAACCAACCAATCACAAAGCCGGGAATCGAACATTGTAATTCGTTTATTCTTACGCTTCTGCTTGCGACTCGGACAGTGCAGTTTTCACTAGATCGTAAGCGAGTCATAAACGGAATCGGTGTTCTGCTTCAGACTCCGACAGTTTGATTTTCACTAGATCGTATCGCTCTACGCTTCTGATTACGACTCCGACTACGACTCCGTCGCTAATGAAAACCAACCTTAACAGTAAAAGTATTTTTTCCGTTGTAGTTTCAACAAGCGGCGCCAGCAACTGGCAGGCGTGCTAGGATTCACCGAGATAACAGAACATAAACACATAATGTCGCTTTCAATTTTAAATTACAGCAATCAGTGTACTTTAAAACAATCTAAAGATTCACTAAAAATATTTCGTACTCCGAAGCGTTCGGAGTTTACCGGTGTTCAAAAGCTTTTCCCGTCGTGTTATTTTTTCTTTTCGTGAGAAACAACAAGGGCGCCAGCGACTGACGAACTGAGGCGTGACGGACACGAAATAACAGCAAAGCACATTATTTCGCTTGAGATTTTCAGTTAACTTTTAAACATCAGTTATCCTTCTTTAAGTTTAAAAGGCCTTTGAAAATTCGTCATTTATTGTACTCAGAAGCGAATCAGAAAAAGCTAATGTTGTCGAGAACACATTATTTTGATCTGCTAAAAATGAAATTCGATCTGTTCCTTGAATAGCGTTGCCTAGCACGTGACCAAAATCTACCCAGGCGGAAATCCTGTGCATTGCGAAAAGTTCTTTATTACCACTTCATCTTATTCCATACGCGTATACATATACAGACACGCGCGACGAGCTGTCAACCCGACTTAACCCATAGATAAAAATCCGAATGTTTTTTCTCGAATCTAGCTTATCGGTAGTCAACTGTACTACTATTTAAGCCGAATAATCGAATAGTAGTGGCTTTTTGTTTTGCAAAATACACGCAAATGCGTGTATGAATAACAAAGGTTTCTTCCTCCAATTAAAATACACGCATACGGGTGAAATTACACGCAAATGTGTTTAAGTACCAGATCAGTAAATTTTACACGCGTGTAATTACACGTACCTTACACGCAGTGTCCACGAATACTACACGCAGACTACACGCATTTTACGCGCGTGTAGGTGCTGCAATCCCTTTGACCGGTACTGTGTACTTGCTTGCTATTTCCTGAATTATGCGCTGGGTATCTTCAAAATTCCTTACGTTCGACTTCTTGAACGTTAAAAAGCATCTTGCCTAACTCCAAAAAATCTCGTTTTGAAGCACGTAAAATTAAAAACAAGTAGAATATAAAACAATTTGGCTTCTCCTCTTCAGTTTTGAAACAGGCACAGGGTTGAATTTTTAAGGCTGGTGAGTGCATTATTGTTTTCATTTGGGTAGTTGAAAAATAGTCTCAGTAGAGTGAAAACGTCTTCGTTTCAATGAAAAACTATTTTCTGCCAAAACCACCGAACACTAAAAGCTTTTTTAACGACTTACTTACTTTTATTTCGGGCGGCGGCGCCCAGATAAGCTTATATTTTTTGCCAGAAAATTTGTATGTTTCGCCAAAGATTCGACGGGGATTTTGTTGCTTGTGAGGGCGCTTCGTTTTTTCGGTAGAAACAGACGGCTTCTTTTCGCGTACAGCTTCAATAGCTGTGATACAATTATGACGAGGTTAGTTTTATACAGTGAAACTGGCAAATGCTGGCAAAAAAAATTCGTGTAATTTTAAGAGATAAACATGGCGTTCGTGCTGAACACGGCTATTTTTAGTCGTAGAAAGAAATTTTTGATCACGTGCCTGGTAACCATTTCTGAACTCTGAACTGGCGTCATGCAATCGACAAAACAACGTTAAAATTTATAATTTTCGTCAAGCTTCGATTCATCTGAACACTTTTATTTTACCCATGTGCCTAAAATTTACTCGTTCAAAACTTGTTATCAAAAATGTAGTCAGCGGACGACTTACCTGTGCTCTTGCCCGGGGGCAAGTGAGGACGGAAAGGAGAGAAAAATATACTTGTACCGGACGAGCGGACGGGTTTTTTTTCCAGCCCTATTCGTGCATCAGTGATGTCAGATATAAATTTAATGCCAAGTCGCCACCTGCTTTATTGGCATTGAAAGTTTTCGTGCATGAAGGACACGTTGTTCTTAGAAGATGGCCAGAGTAATCTACCACTTTTGATTCAACACTGCACAAGGGACACTTGTATTTGGCTGCCTGAATTCCTTGCAGTGAACTCATCAATTTGGCAGCAATTTTAGCACCATGCTGGTCATAGGCTGTCTTTTCATTCTGGCTCAAGCTGTCCAAAGTCCAGAACACATCAAAGAAAATTAGGCCTGGTAGGACATTTGCATCCTGCACCCTGAAGAACCCATTGTCTGCCCAGTCATAGCTCCATGAATTCATCAGACGCAAGCTCTCGGCATCATAACTTGTGAGAACTACTGCATGGCCACCAGGCGGGCTTGTTGAGTGATGCTTCGAATCAAGGTAGGATCTTGTAAGGATTCCTTTGGGATTCTGCTTATAGAACTTTTTGAACTGATCCCACTGGGCTCCACTCAGATAAAATCTGGCAACCACCGGTTGTTTTGCAGAAATGGCCTTCAAAGCACCAATAGCATCTACCTGTTTGCACTTCAGACGATACCTTGGACAAACTTCTTCAAGAACTGTTTTGGTCACAGCTCCACCCTCTCCATATTCAGCAATCAATTCACGTCTCAATTCAAAGAAATCTGGATAACCACCATCTCGTCCTATGATGCGCTTCATGGCAAGGTGTAAAACAGCAGCAGATGCATTTGCATAACATGTTTTTTCATCTTGTTCCTTTGCTCCAAACTCATCATTTGAGTTGTTGATGTAGAGATCCAGATCAACAGTAGAAAGCATGTCTGAAAGGGCATCTTGGCTCAGGACACCCTTCTTGGCCATATCACAGACCTCTTTGATAAGGTCTGGATGGTTCACTTGAAAAAAAAGTCTGGTTTCATTGTTGTCAATGTCTATCTTCCATCCTCTCTTGACAAACAGAGTGCGTGGTATCTTCTGAGTTGTAATGGTGGAGCTCATTCTGAACATGAACTTTGCCGGATCTTCCCAACGTCTGTCTTCAATGCTGTACAAATGACGAGGATCAGAAAGCTGTTGGTTTGTTATGAAACAACTGATCATGGTGACTCCCAGATTTGACAAATCTTGAAGTGGTGGGTCATTTCCATCATTGGGCATACCATCAGAGAGAATGAATAGCAGTTTCTGGTGATTAGCAAACTCTTTGTTGGAAAACAGATCCACAGAACGACGCATAGCTTCCATGAGTGGAGTAGTAGTTCCATAGATGTAGGGCTTAATTTTTTCCAGCAACTCATCAACCCTTTCATTAGTTAGTTCTTGATCACCAACACTGGTATGCAATATTTTTGATGCATCATGAACACTCATAATTGCAACTTTGCTGACATCCACCAGTTGGAATTCTGCAGCTTTGCTCCGTCTCATGAGTCGTATACCCTTCTGAATTGCTTCTTTCACTGAACCTTCTGTAGCATATGCTTGCAGATTTAAACCAGGTAAATAATCAGCAAGGCCAGCCATACGATAAGCACCTTCAGTGGCAATATTACGGGCATCCCATTGGAATTCACGGCATTCTCGAGGAAGACACTCATGAACAAACTTTTTCGTAAAATCACTGCTCTTTTGTAAATTGTGGAGTATTGCAGCAGCAGTAGTATCATCGACAACTGTGAGCAAGACATCCATCTTTCCCCAATGGCGAACTCTTGGCGCTCCATTACTTTGAAGAATAGTCAGTACTTCATCTAACACGTCTCTCTTGCTTGCTCTTGATCGGCGTATACCTTCAATCTGATCTTGTTCCTTACTTACTTCCTGAACTTTCCTAATGGTTCCTAGCAAATCAAAGACTTTACGATAAGAAGGACTACCAAAAGCCAAAGCAAAGGTCTGGTTTGAAGACGAGACATCATGCCTGATCAATTCATCCACCACTTTGAAGATCGACTTTGCCCATCTTCCACCTTCCTCCTCCACCCTGCCACCAACACTATCACTCATGGAGCCAGACACATCCACTAAAATTCCAATCAGGGAAGACATTGTTTCATATCTTGGAAAAAAAATCAGTATATAAGATATGGTAAAAAATTAAAAGCTTTCGATCATGAACTATAGTCTTCGACAGGTAAAATGTGATTAATAATTTATCACAAGCAAAATGTTATCATGGCTTTTATTCTGTATAAAATTCAATTCAAATGCAACACAGGCAGATTACAAAACAGCATGGACAAAATTTATGTCAAAACAGTGAAGATAATCTCAAAGAGAGACTTTCAATAAGCTTCCCCAAGTTTTTTGGGAAAAAGGATGTTTACTGCGCCTTTCAATAATATGTTCCTCCAGCTTCCAACTACTGCCGAGCGTGGGGTAATCAAATCAAATCATTGAGCACAGTTCAGACAGCATAGTCGGAAGCTGAAAGGAACCGCCGAACATTTGATTGACGGTAGCGAAAAACGCATTTGTTTTTCGAGCTTTGAATTTTAGAGTCCGCATGTTATTGGAAGGTGCAGTAAAGCTCCCACCATACTCTATGCAGATATTTAGCAAACAAACTACATGCGCAGTATGCAAAAATATCTTATTTTCCCGTCTATTTGGGATTTTCCTGCACTATAATCTCAACAAGCACGTGAAATTCACAAACAAGTGCATTCGCCGCACTGGGTGTATGTCCAACCAGATAATGTTTTTAATACTCTCACGACTGACTAAAATGGTATGCATAACATCAATTATAACATAGCCATGAAATTCGCTCAATTGAATTCACTAGCGCGAGCGTGCGTATACAGCTGTTTCGGAAAAGGTTGTCCAAAAGAAGAGAAAAGCGTACGCGACAATATCCAAAGGCATGATGGGTAGGGGTAGGTTCGGAGTTTCAGCGCGATGGAAAGAGATCGTGTGAATGTAAGTTTGCGCGTTCTAAAAGAACATAGCAAAAGAAGGTTATACGTGGTCCCTCACTTCTGCTCTTGTACCGATAAGGCTGTATCCACGACAGAGCAGTAAACATGAACAAAATATTCATAAATGAATGAAAACATCCGGCGTTGAACTGATTTACATTTTCAGTCGGAAATTGTAATTTACGGGCTACAAATTCATCATTTTCAAATTTTTTTTCGGCTGAAACGATTTCGATTCAAATATCGCAAAATGTTACTGAGAAATACCACATTTCGTGTGCGATCTCTACAAGCGTTCCATCTGGACGTTGCAGCACTGCTTCCATGATTAAGAATTCCACGTGCGGATGGATAATAAAACCTTTATTGGTTGTTGGAGATTTTCTACCTTTACTTCCCCAGTATTAAGGAATTGTAACAAATAGCACTGGAAAGTTTCAGGCGTCATGTACACAGCAGCTGCTTCTTCGTCTACACTGTATCCTAAAAACTCTTTCATCCATTTTGCACGCTATCGCAGGTCTTCACTTAATGGTTGCGGCATCGCCAGTTCTGGACGTTTCAAAAATAATATTCATTGTCCCAGACTACCTTTCGGGATTGTCGCGTACGCTTTGTGACTTCCTCAGGACAACCTTTCCCGAAAGAACTGTATATAGTTATACACGCACGGCCGTTCGTATATAATGCGACGTATGCAAATTTCCTTCTAGGTGAGAAGTTGTTTTCGCTCGTCTCACTGCTCCTCAAATTGAGTAATTCGATAAATTTCTCGAAGCTACGGTCGAAACTTGAATAATGGAAGACCAAGGGGAAGATTTTCCAAACTTTTCACTCGGTTTCGAGTCACTTTTGACATAACAGCAAACATGTAATGATGAAGCACAGCGGGACCGGGAGGTTTTTGCAACTTTGTCGGAGACAGAAATGCAGCAGATTCTGGCGGAAAAACATTCCGCGAACACTAAAAATATTCACTAATTGGGCTGTGAGTAAGGTAATCATTTCACAATTTATCTACGTTTTATTTTATTTTATTTTATTTTATCTTAGGAGAAGGAATTAATTTTAGAAACAGTATCGCACTACGAAGCTAATTAACAGCTTACACAAAAACAACTTCCTCACGCAGTTTTCCCGTTTCCTCTCGGTAAACTCTATAAAATGACCAAAATGTTATTATTATTATTATTATTATTATTATTATTATTATTATTATTTTCCCAAAGTTTGTTGCACAGCAAAAAGGATACAAACACCGCTAGAAAAAATGTCTGCGCCTCGAGCACCTCTTACGCTTCCCTAGTGCTCTCCAACCTTCTCGTGTGCTAAGCATGAAACAATTCTTAAAGACCGTCTTAGCTTAACGTGTAGCAAATTTGCAATTTGATGAAGCTTCACTTCTGACTAGGCAGAGAATATAAATAAGCTTACTGTACATAACACAAAGATAAAATTATTCAACTTATACTTAGTGTCCAAATTCAACTTAAGTATACTTAGTGTCCATTATTCGCTTGTGTTTCTCGGAAAAATTATTTTGCAAATAACAATCAAAGTTATCAAACCACACACCACCCACGAGCAATTTCTTGGAATCGTTCAGACAAGAAGCTAGAAAAGATCCATCGCACTGCGGATCCTAGCTGAAATGCAACAGAGTTCACGATCGAGGATGGTCGATATTTATCTTTATTTGTCACCGCCTAACTTGTCACCAACTGTTCAAAGTTAAAACGTGCTCGAAGTTTAGCAACTAAGTGCAGGAAATTAAAATCGTTTCTGGGAACTCTACATCAAAGCGTTTGTTAACTGGAAAAGCAGTCGAATACAACCTAACAATTTGCTTCTAGAAGGGCTGCAGTTTTCTTTTTAAAATTACGCTCATATTACAATGAAACCTTCGATTCAAAGTAGACAAATTTTAACGTTTTGATAACAACAAAGGTACGAATCCACGAATTTTAACCGCATATTTTTTAAAAGCTTAAAGTACGAGTGGATTTCCGTCACAGACAAAGTGAAGATTAGGTTGTGATAAAAATCCAACTTGAATTGGAAAGTGAAAGTAAGCCAAAAACAAGAACTTTAAGGGCCCGTACGCAATAGGCGAATTTTTGTTTAGTTTACAATATTTGTCATCAGTTGCATTCTATAAGTGCTACGGTGTTTTTCTACCTACCAAAATTTTGTCAAGCTGTAACAAACTTCAAAAGCGCCGTCCTCCAGCCTCGGAGCAGGACAAATTTTTTGTCAAGCGTCAAAACTGTCAGATTTTACAATTTGCAGACATTAATATGACTAAAAATGTCAATCAAGGAAATTGATCTCGCCGTTTAGAGTCTATACATTCAGCAGAAGCCCGCCAAAATATCTAGCGAGCTGTTAAGATGGAGAGCGACGAAGACTATACTGGCCACATGTAATGGCCTCCTGACGACCATAATTCTTACCTAGACATGTTGGATGCGACTGACTTTACGGCTCGCAGAGCAAACTGAATGGCTTGAAATGTGAAAAAAAAAGAAGCAAACTAGAATACAAGCAATAAAGATCAATAAAACCCCGAGGCAAGACAGGTATTCCTTACAGAATCGCGCCCATTGAAACAAGTCGATCGTATATGCAGTTAGCATCCGAAAAAGAGTTCAGGGCATGCGTAACTAAATGCAGAGCTGTCAATCATAGAATTCTCTAGTGTATACCAATGTTATAGCCATTGTTTCTGCTTTTAGCGCCCAGAACATATGCTATGCTAACATATGCATATGTGTCAGATTTCATATTTTTTCTTTTTTTTTTCCTATGCAGCAAAATGCACAATACAATTACGTTCCGGTGTTTTGATTGGCCAATGAACAATAGCAGGCACGTGGCAGTGTGTTCATTGGTTAAAGCAAACAACATAGTCCAAAGGTCGAAAGGCTAACATCATGCGACGGTTGTTTTGAAGTTATGTAAATTCATTGTGTTTGAGTTGTGCAGCTAGATATTTTAATACAGCACAGTCTGTCCGCGTGAAAAGATTTGCCGAGTTTAAGAAAACGTTAGAAGCCTCGCACGTGCAGTGCTTATCGGCTAATCGATCTGAAAGAGATCACAAGTCGAATTCGAACGCTGTTACAGTTCTATATTTAGAAAAATTGCAAATTTGCACAAAGTTGTTTTTGCAATATGATACCTTCCATTTAATACGCGACCGTGAGTGAACAGATGTATCCAACACGGGCCGCGCTACGGTCGATCAAACCGAAGCAAGCAATATAAACTTACTGCCTCTTTTAACTTTTCACGCGAACACGAACAAACTAAAAAGTAGAACATCAAAAGTAGAAACGAAGCGATCGAGCGATCGCGCGAAATGAAGCAGAACAACACTGGAAAACAGATGATAGTAAACAGATTGCCAAGTTCATGTGGCTTTTGCAGTTGTGGCTTGTTTTCGCCACGTTCTCAATACTCTCACGGCCGGTATTAATCGATAGCGAGCACATTTTCACACGTTTTCACAGTACAAGCTCCTGTTATTGCCTTATAATGGATGACGAAGGAGATTCGTGTAAGATCTACAACTCCCTTTTGGGAATTATGTTTTCGAGTCAAAGAGGAACCGAAAGCGGCGGCAGGACTTTGTTAGCGCGCAAAGCTTCAAGGGTACCACGTTTTTCGGCCGACGTGTTTCAATGGGCGCGATTCTGTAATAAATATTTTGGTGTTTTCAAGTGCGTCCGCGATTAGCAAATTCAAAATTTAGTGGAGACGAAATTTGTCGAAGCCAAACGAATCTTGTCAACCTAGTGCGTACGGGCCCTAACTTCCACTTTCGGTCCGTAATCCTTATTCGCTCCAACGCCCAAGACAGTATTAAAATGTGTTTCGCTCACTCTCATATGCATCCCAGTCTGCCCAGAACACCTAGAGTTCTACTTCCTTACCTGGAAAACATAAAAGGAAAAAGCCGAGAAAGATATCCTTCCACTCTTCGGGTGCTGTTTATGGCTCTGTAGTCAAGAGAGCAGCTGGTCGTGTCGATCACCACACAGAATATAGCCCGGTGTAGACAGGAAGGCTGGACACCAGTCACATGGCAGTTTTTCAGCAACACTAAATACTAATTTCGACAGAACGTTTGGCGCCTGGGCGCTTTATGAATGTCATAAAGAACTCGATTCTCAGCCTAATCCTTTTCGTTGCGGATGATTTTGAGTGCATGCAATGTGTCGGATCAGCGACAGTAGTTGCAGATATGTGCGAGGTCAGCGCACATGATCGCCTACGTGTTGGTGTCATGTTGCTGCTCTTCGGACCCGCTGTGAGGTGTTCGCTTCTGTTGAATTCAAGTCGACCTAGCCTGGTAAGTCTGTTTCTTTTTTCAGCTGGGTTTTTATCATGTCAAACGCAATTATATCAATCGCTGGAAGTATTCATCAAGGTCATGAACGATTTAGTGGTATTTCCAGGGGAAGACAATGCTCTTCAGTTTATGAGTTTTTCAGCGCTGTTGTGTGCGGCACAGACATGCCCAGTGCGGCACTGGGATACTGCTACAGTCGACCAAATTTTAATCGAAGGAGACAGCATACTCTTGAATGCACTTGAAAATCAAAGTATTCCAGATACAGAGACGCTGTCCCTGATTTATCTGCCAAGTCAAGCCCGCTGGACTGTTCAATCGCCCATGGAGGACACTGATCGTGAACAACATCATTCGCCCGTTGAGGCAATCAGTTTAAAACAATGGCCCGTTGAGGCAAACAATTCAAAGCAATCACCCTTAGAGGCAAAAAAAGCTATCTTAAACGAATCGCCTATAATGGTATCAAATATTGATCTACCCATTGTGGTAGAGCTCGTTGAGGCACAAATCAATGCAAATGACAATCCATTGTGGTTAGTAGAAAATAAAGAATTTTACCAGGGAAAAGTCAATTATTGTGATGATGAAAACGATGGTCCATACGTCTCTTTACGTTCAGCTAGATGAATGCTCTCAGTGATAATAGTTATGCATTTATTATACTAGAAGGTTATATTATGGCCTTGATAAGCACTGTCGATTATTTTTATGTATTTGATTCTCATGCACGGAACGATTTTGGAATGCCTGGTACAAATGGCACTGTAGTTGTCATGAAATGTGCTAATGTCAATGAGTTGGAGCAATATTTATGTTTTCTTTCCCATCGATTGAGTCGTGATCATTTTGAGGTTGTACCATTAAAGTTTTACACTGAGCACAATAAAACTAAATGTGTTTCTGAACCTGAAAGTCCACACAAGAAGAAAAGGTTGGAATAAACTGTTCTTCAAAAAGAGAGAAGGCTTCATAAAGCTAGAGGGTACAAGAAAAAAAAAAAAGGATTTCCGAGGATACTGAAACTGAGAAACAAACCAGGTTACAACAAAATAGAGAATGTCGGGAGAAAATAAATTTAGCAGAGACTGAAACACAGAGACAAAAAAGGTTAGAAAAAGATAACAACTATCACAAAAGAAAATTTGCAGAAGAATGTGAAGTAGCAAAAAAGGCTAGACTCTAAAAAACACGCCTCCATTACAAGAAAGAAAAGGATACTATTTTAATGCAACAAGACTATTTATAAATAAATGAATTTGATTCTGTTAAGAATGGTAAGCTACATGAGCAAACTTGGGCAAAGTCTAACGTCTCAAAATTTCATAGTTCTGTTGCATATTCTGTTTGTCATTGTACTATATTTGTCATGAGGGATGACCATTAAAATATAAACCAAGGTCACCAGATACATCTGTCTGTTCACGATGTTCGAGGGATAGGAAAAGCCCTAAAAAATTTTCAATTGAAAATTCTATGATTCCTCCTGCAGTTCCACCTGAACTACAAGGTTTAACTCAAATAGAAGAAATGTTAATTGCACGTGCACTTCCTATTATGAGAGTCTATATTAAACCTGGGGACAGAGAGGGTACTCAGGACATTGCATTAATTTGCCACAAAATGTGAAAGAGCTTGCTTCGTCATTGCCAAGGTATCCTAAGGACCTATCTGTAATTATAGTGGAGGTGATCATGAAAGGTAGAGATGTCAATGTCAGAAAACAAAAAGTTCATGATGCTTTATTGTGGCTGCTTTAAAATAATCCTCATTATGTTGATGAAGAATATCATCACGAGGCTTTAAACGCTTTGCCTGATAATGATTTACCGTCAGATCTTTTGACTGTTGAAACTGAAAATGAAACTGTTCTTGGATGATACATCGATTGAGCCTGATTTAGGTCCACCAACAGATAACCTTTTTGAGGATCCACTGTACAAGGACTCTAATGATATGAGTAGATTTTTGCTGTTGGTGAACAACAGGAACAAGATCTTAATGCTGTTAGAAGTCAGCTATCACCTGACCAGCCAATGGCATGGCCCTTAGTTGAAGATCAGCCATTAAATGAATACCAAATATCACATTTTGCTACTATGGCTTTCCTACCCTATTCCCTGATGGTAAAGGGGATCCAACTAATCAAGCACAGTTGAGTGATGTACCCCTTCTAGAAAGAATTAAGCATCTTGTAAAGTTTGCTGAAAAGTTGATGGAAAGTGGGTGTACCGCTTTGCCAGCCATCCCAGGTTCTCATACTGGGCTTTCAATATGATTCAGAGAAGGAGAACACTGCAACAAAGTGGGATATTTCTGAAGCAAAATCCAGGTGAAGCACATTTAACTACTGAAGAGTTGAGAGAAATGGTAATAACACATCTGCATTCATGTTTGAAGTTTCTAGAGATGTTGCTAATATTTCTGGAACAAATGCTTACTGGCATAAAGTGAAGGAAGATCTCAAAGCTATAGTAACAAATTTTGGACCTCCAACATTCTTTTTTACACTTTCAGCGGCTGATATGCATTGGTGATAAAGCTGCTCAGACAGTGTGTCAGTATGTTGATTGGTTGTTATCAAACATGAATTCAAATCCACCAGATGAAGAGATGTGGATTAGACCAGAGGTACATCCATGTCCGAAAGCTTATAAAGACATCCCTGATTATGCAGATCTTCTTAACATGGTTCAACGGCATACTCATTGTAGTACTTAGCTATTGAAAGAAACATAATCAGATATGAAATGCAGATTCCATTTTCCATTTGATCAATGTCCACAGACAAAACTAGAATTTGAAAAAGGTCATAGCAAGAATGACCAACATTACAAAGCAAAGATTGTGTTAGCAGGAAATGACTCCAGGTTAAACAGCAACCAACAGCTTCAACTACAGGGTTGGAGAGCTAATAAGTAGTCATTGATCACTATGCTTGTGTATGAGTATCTTACTAAATTTGCTGCAAAAGGTGAACCAAGGTCACCACTACTAAAACAAGCCTTTAACGCTATTATTCAAATTTACAATATAGACTTAATGAGGAGACAAGATGAGACATGCTAGCCCAGACAACATGCAGTGCATTTAATCAGTCACACATGCAGATTTAAACAATAAATATTTCATTACAAATTTCAACTCATCTCGCTCTCAATATTATTATCCCCTACTGATGAAAATTATTATTCTTCTTTTAATTTACATACAATATAGACTTCATAAAAAGGCAGGATTGGAAATACAAGCAACATGAAGCGCATTTAATCACTTGAATATACTTAGATCTAAAAAAGATTGTATATAGGTTTTTACATATTATTGTATTTATATTTGCCAATTATCCAAAAAGAAACTCATTTGTCTTAAACTATCCCCTATTGAAAAATATTTTTTCTTAATACTTGATCAAAAGGCAACATTGAATAAGGAAGGATATACAACATTCAGTTCATTATTACTGGTTAATATATGTAAATCTAGCAAACTTGTACATGATGTTTTTACAAATTTTTGTATTTGTATGTGACAATTTACTAAAAAGGAACTAATCTCACTCTTTACTGTCTCCTACTGAAATTCTTAAGTTTTGTTTCACTCTATAGTAATAACTATAGTATTATACCAGTGATGGTAATTGTCCCTTCTATGGTCCCTTTTTTCTTCATTTATATACACAAAATAATAGCACAACAATAAATATAGGTCTGTTCAGCACACTTTTTTTTAAAATTTTATTTACATGTCATAGCAGCTATATTGTAACTCTTGCATTAGAAATCCTTTTATATATAATGATAAATACTCAAGTTTTTATTGATATTAATGCTATATCTTTCATTTTCAGTGAAAAATGTCCTCCACACAAAATCAAGATCAAGATAACGAACTTGTGGCCTATGTTCACAATCTAACACCTGTACTAAAATCTGGTAAAGTCAGCTATACCACTTGCCAATTGCAGACATCATCTACTGCAACGATGAAGGCCATCTGTTTCTCCTCGGACAAGACAAAGCCACATGGAATCCAAAACCCCTATTAAGCTAAGAAAATACCAGTTCAACGAGCACTTCAGTAGCATTGTTATTAACACGAACACTGTAATATAAAATTATAACAAAACACTTGACTTCCAACCTTCTCATTCTCTGCAAACCCAGCTAAAAACAATCAACACTATCAACTCAATCTCCCCTCAACAATTAGTGTCTGTAAAAGCCAAGGTTACTCAGCTTACAGGACCAAAGGCTCAATGTACAGACGAAGTTACCCTTCAGAAGTCCTCAGCAGTTCTGGTGGATCCCACTGGATACGTCTGTATCATGTTTTGGGAAGAATGGATAAACTGCGTTGAAAATGATGAAACCTACACCTTTAAGAACCTAATTAGGGTCAAACAAGATAGCTACACGAAGAAGAACCTTGTCAATACTGCTAGGGGATTTAAAGTCGAAGCATCAACATCATTTACTCAGACCTTTCCAGAAGTGCAACCTCTGTTACTCGACTTAGCAACAAAAACTACCACTGTCTCCATCATCCCCTTCAAGTCTGCCTCCAGTTATTGCATGTGCAATGCATGCCCCAAGAAACTTCAAAGTGACGGGAAATACCTGACCCACAAAAAAGCAGTGGTATGCTAGAGTGTTTGTAAAAGATCACTCAAATCAAAACAAATTCTTTATATCGCTGTTTAATAAGAAAGCTAATGAATGTCATATTTGCAATAAAAACTCTAGTAATTCAGACACGCGAGTTAGAGATCATTGTCACATAACTGGTAAATACAGAGGGTCAGCTCATAATTTGAGAGGTTATGCAACAAATTGGTGAAATAGCTCAAAAGCGCACATATAATAAAAGGTGAGGAGAAACAGATGGACGTTAATGTCATACCGAATAATATAGAAAAAATACATGGCTTTCATGCTTGGTAAACAATTAGTATTCATAGACAGCTTTCAGTTCATGAGTTCAAGTTTGGATAGTCTTGTGTTCTTATAAGAAATCTGCCACATGAAGCATTTAAATATACATCAGCAGAATTCATAGAAGGGCAGTTAGGTCTAATAAAGCAAAAGGGTGTTAATCCTTATGATTATATGGATAGCTTTGAAAATTTCAGTGAGACAGATCTACCAAACAAAGAAGCTTTCTACAGCATATTAAATGATGAGAATATAACCGATGATCAGTACTATACAAGCATGCACAGAATGCCTGGAAAACTTTCAATATAAAAACCATGGGAGATTAATATCATAATCTATATCTTAAATCAGACATTCTTTTATTAACGATGTATTTGAAAACTTCAGAAAAAGCTGTTGACAGTATTATAGATTGGGGCCATCTCATTATTTTACAAGTCCTGGGTTGAGTTGGGATGCTGGGTTGAAAATGACTGGTATAAAATTGGAACTGATGACAGACATGTGTTTCAGTTTATCAAAAGCAAACAACAAATACATGAAAAACTACGATGAGAAGGCGCCCTCAAAATATATCATGTATTTGGATGCAGGTAACAATCTTTACCGTCATGCAATGTCGCAGTGCTTACCTACTGGTGGATTTAAATGGAAAAAGTTGACAACATCAATCTAGCTAAATACACAGAAAATAATAAAAAGGGTTTGATATTAGAGGTACGGTAGACCTTGAGTACCTGCAAGAGCTGCATGATTTACATAATGATTACCCATGCGCTGCAGAAAAGATGGCTGTCAAAAAAAGATATGCTGCCACCATATTGTGAAACAATCAGAAACAAGTATAATATCACCATTGGACAGCTGAAGAAGCTGATTCCAACACTTAGTAACAAACAAAATTACGTATTACATTACAGAAACCTTCAATGGTATCTCGATCTTGGATTGAGACTTAAGAAAGTACACAAGATTCTGGAATTTAACCAGTCACCATGGTTAAAACAATACATTGATTATAACACACAGAAAAGAACAAATGCTAAAAACAGCTTTGAAAAAGATTTCTTCAAACTCATGAATACCAGTGTCTTTGACAAAACCATGGAAAACCTTACAAAACGACGTCAAACTTGTAACAAGTGAAACGCAACTTGCAAAACTAGTTTCCAAGCCAACTTATGCCAACAGCAAAATATTCAATAAACTCTGGTAGAGTGCATGAGATCAAAGAATCACTCACTCTTAATAGGCCAGAGTATTTAGGTATGTGTATTCTAGATCTACGCAAAACACTCATGTACGGACGTTCATCGCAATTACATCAAACAAAAATACGGGAATAAAGCTAGGTTGCTGTTCACAGACACAGATAGCCTAACTGACGAAATTGAAGCTGAAGATGTTTACAGCCGGAGACTTTTGGACAAACAGAAAAGTTCGATAATAGTGATTATCCTGAAAATAGTCCTTATTTTGATAAAAGTAATAAGAAAGCCATTGGGAAATTCAAAGATGAGTTTGAGCTCCAAAATGTACTCCTACATAAAAAACAACCAAACAAGATCACGAACATGTAAAGGAGTAATAAAAGAGGTTATCAAAAAGGACATTAAACAAGAAAATTATAAAGATGTATTATTCAACAACAAGCAGTTACACCATAAGATGAAAACCATTAGTTGTGAAAAACATCATATAGGCAGTTATGAGTTAAATAAAATATCACTCTCATGTTTCGATGACAAGAGGTACATACACGATAACGGGATAACAAGCTATGCCTATGTTCATCACCGAATTATATAAAGTATATTCAATGGGCAAAAGAAAGAAGAATAAAAAACAAATGCCAACTAAGATTGAAGCAAAAAGTGAACCATTTATATATCATCGTTGTGAAGATTGTCGAATTTTACTTTGTATGTAAAATGAGCCGCTTGAACAATATCAATCTTAATACAAATATTATCCGGAAAAACAGAGATTGTTAATTCCTGGAAAGCCAAGTAAACTATATCTTAAACTTTACTTGAAAGTTTTCTTTTACTAAAAAAGTTTACTGTCTATATTTCATATATTATTAACGTAAGCAAATGATTGGTTGAGAGAGATCATACGACTGTCTTGTGACTGGAAAAATAACAAGGTTATGACTCACCTCCTCGGGAAAGTCCCTGTTTCCAAGAATTGTCACGCTATGGTAATTTCGCATGTAAATGTTTAAACACACTTCGATTTTAAAAAAGCATTTAGTTTCCATCAGCTAGTGTGTGGTTGGCGTTGACTCTAGATCATTTTTGCGAAACTGGTCTGGTAGCGCGAACTCCTAAACTACTGAAGACAAAATTTGTAGAAGCAAAACAAATCTTGTCAACCTAGTGCGTACGGGCCCTAACTTACACTTTCTGTCCGTAATCCTTATTCGCTCTAATACCCAAGACGGTATTAAAATGTGTTTCGCTCACTCTCATATGCATCCCAGTCTGCCCAGAACACCTAGAGTTCTATCCTCTTACCTGGAAAACATAAAAGGAAAAAGCCGAGAAAATATCCTCCTGCTCTTTGGGTGCTGTGTATGGCTCTGTAGTCGAGAGAGCAGCTGGTCGTGTTGATCACCACACAGAATGTAGCCCGGTGTAGACAGGAAGGCTGGACACCAGTCACATATTAATTTTTCACCAATGAAAAGTATGGTTTTCCCTGATAGCTAGGAAAACTCTCCAATGACGGAAATGGTTTCTGATGGGTTGAGAGGGGCACCGTTCGTGGGTTGTTGGTTTAGAATTATGACATAATATGGCTTTATGTCATTTTGGATTACCAACGCCCCACATGTAAAACCCCCATCATCCACGCTCCCTCGCCGAACGTCCAAATATGCCCGAGATGCCCTATGGAGAGACTTTCAATTCCATCCCCCGCCCTCCTAGAAAAAGCTCGAAACAATGGCCTTGAAAAGTAAGAAGGAACAGAAGCGGGAAGAAGCGGAAATATCCCGAGTGTGATCTTTGTGGCGAATTTTGCATCATTGGACTACGGAAATCCGGTACCATACACTAATTGCTGCGAGCCTTATAGGGAGCAACACTAATTTCGGCAGACCGTATGGGGCCTGGGCGCTTTATGAATGCCACAAAGAACTCGATTTTCAGCCAAATTCTTTTCGTTGCGGATGATTTTGAGTATATGTAGTATGTCGGATCAGCGACAGTAGTTGCGGATATGTGCCAGGGGCACCCAACGAGCCAAATCAGCTAAAAGCTGTAGAAAGGCACTTTTAAGTACCTTATGGTGTTCGAAGTCTGCTTAAAGTGATGTTTTCATAAGCTAGAGAAGTTCATCTGTTCGGATTCTCTAGGCGAAATTTTAATTGCCCGAAAATGTTAGGGAACAAAATCTTCCTTTGAGAAAATGCAAGCTGAAATGAACTTTCCACGAACTTTCTAGGGAACTATTTTCTTTCCGAAAATGCTAGTTGACGTTTTTGACTGCCAAAAACAGCAATTACGACCTTTTCGAAAACTTCAGGGGCTATGATTTCCCAATTGCGAATCGTATAGGCCACGTTTTAGTTACGATCTTTAATCGACGCCGAAAGCACAAGACGTATTACCCTCCACCGAACAGATATCTACCGAAAGTTGTCGTTGGGTGACCCTGATGTGCGTGCTCGGCTCACATGATCGTCCACATGTTGGTGTCATGTTGCTGCTCTTCGGACTCGCTGGTAAGTCTGTTTCGTTTTTCATCTGGGTTATATTTTATCAATCGCTGGAAGTATTCATCAAGTCCACGAACGATTTAGTGATATTTCCAGGAGAAGACAATGCTCTTTTATGAGTTTTTCAGCGCTGTTGTGTTCACAGACATGTCCAGTGCGGCACTGGGATACTGCTACAGTCGATCAAATTTTAATCGAAAGAGACAGCATGTTCTGGAATGCACTCGAAAATCACAGTATATTCCAGATATAGAGACGCTGTTTCTGATTTTTCTGCCAAGTCAAGCCCGCTGGACTGTTCAGTCGCCCATGGAGGACACTGATCGTGAACAAAATCATTCGCCCGTTGAGGCAATCAGTCTAAGACAATGGCCCGTTAAGGCAAACAATTCAAAGCAATCGCCCTTAGAGGCAAAAACTAAAAGAATCAACTATTATGGTATCAAATATTAATCTACCTATTGTGGTTAGTAGAATATACACAGGACGAAATTTCACCTTTCTGTAAACCTTAAACATAACGGAAACATAAGGTTTCTCATTTCCGCCACGTTTCCGTGCTGCGGAAATTTAGAAGTTCGCAACGTAGTGCGTGGATCACGTTTCCGTCACATATCCTAAGCGGAAATGTCACTCCACGATTCCGACATAATTCTGCTATTGTGTTTCCGATAGTATTCGTTTCCGTGACGTTTCCGTAAACGTTTTTTTGTTATTTAATTTAAGCCACTTGAGTGGTGATTTGATGTTTTAAACTTAGGTTATTTGAGCTGACGTGGTTACTTCAACAGGATTATTTATTTCACGCAGTCATCCAAATTAGCCATGACGGTTGAATTGGTTCAAAGCAACCACTTTAATTCAAAGAGAGTGGTTGTGGACTACCTTTTGCTTTCGAAATGTTCTGCTTTGATACCATTCTGAAAGTGATCCACCTCCCCCTATTTCAGGCCAAAATCTGCGATTTTCCCTATCCTATTTCAGACCTGACCAAAAGTTCGATATCCTAATTCAGACCTATTTCAGCTTTTGTTGGTGGTCATATCGTCTAATGATAAAAAATGTAGCTTTTTCTAAAGAAACATACTAAATTCAAGACTAGAGTGCACAAACCATACCCTATTTTTAGACCAAAATGGCTAAAAAACCGTACCCTTTGGGGCCGCACATACTTATTTCGCCCATATAAAGGAGTACCCCCCCCCTGGAAAGAGTCAATTATTGTGACGATGGAAACGATGGTCCATACGTCTCTTTACGTTCAGCTAGATGAATGCTCTCAGTGATAATAGTTATGCATTTATTATACTAGAAGTAATATGGTCTTGATAAGCACTGTCGATTATTTTTATGTATTTGATTCTCATGCACGGAACGATTTTGGAATGCCTGATCTAAATGGCACTGTAGTTGTCATGAAATGTGCTAATGTCAATGAGTTGGAGGAATATTTATGTTTTCTTTCCCAACGATTGAATCGTGATCATTTTGAGGTTGTACCAGTAAAGTTGTACCTTTGGCCTTGTAAGGGGGATGACTTTGACACATACCTATTATATAGCACAATGTCCGGTTTCCAAAGCGGCTTTGGATCAATATTAATGAACTTTACACCAACATAATCTGCTGGATTCCACTTCAAGAAAGGATTTTCCCAACTCTAGATTTAAGAAAAAGATTGAAAATAACTAACTAATTTTAAATAAATGAATAAATGAATGAATGAATGAATGAATGAATTTATGATTCTTATCATATGTCAAGCATCGGGGCATTCTAGTCGTTGACCCTATCAATTCTTATATGAAAATCATATATTTGAACTGTGGATTAAAGAATGAATGTTATGAACACTACTTTTTTTTTCTTTGTCAGGCTTTATTTTCACTACTGCTTAAGTAGTGTTCATAACTGCGATGATCATTTACACATTCATTAAATTCTTATATCGCTTACCTGCCTGATCCAGACCTTGCTTGTCATGATCTGGCTTCTTCCGTTCTGCAAATGGTACGGGAAGTAACAAGAGAGAGCATTATCTTGAAACTGGTCTCCAAGCAATAATTTAATTTCTTTATCACAGTTTTTGCCAAAGATCAAAAGGCCAGAAGATTATTGGAAACCTCAGAGAAACGTTCAAATTTATTTAACAAAAAAATTATGTTCCTGTACCTCTCGTACTGAGTAATAAGCCGGCTGTAAAAGAAAGAAAAAAGAAAGATGGCCGAAAGGAGTTTCAATCAACTCCCTACTGCTGTCTTATCTTTGGAAAAAAAGATCACCGATAATTAATAAAACTGATTTTGGCATCACGCTGAAGAGGTTGAAGGTGTTGTAGAGAATTGAAAAGGAGGCACTTTGTCTTGGTGTACTCACTAATTCTACCAGCTGGCTGAACATCATATCAAAGTTTACTGGGATCGGTTTTTCTTTGTCGATGACAGGTCTCACTTCTTTGCTGTAGTTAACCAACAGATCACGCATCAGATGGTGCTCTGGGTCAAGGTGTGGCTGACCTGGAAAGTACGTATACATGAACGTAATAATTTTAGATTAGACGATAAGAAATATCATTTTAGGGAGCACCACGGTTAGAATCCAGTTAGTCTGCTCTGAACGGGTGCAAGATAATAGTTTTTACCTGGGGTTGAAAGCAAACTGCTTGCACCTTTAAATCTTTAATTTTCTCTCTACACCATAATTTCTCAAGTTCTCGCCTTTTCTTTAAAAAGATTCTAAAAATGATTTTGAAAAACATATATTCTCAAATATTAATTTATTCACGGACTACAATCTTATTGGGGTATTTTTAGCCGATCGAATAAAATCTCGGCGAGATCAATGAAAAGAAGCGTTTAAGTGCTGAAACGTATCAAAAATTAAAAGGCAGTTCCCCGTACCGCCCCATTAATGGAAGAAATACTTCTGTTTAAAGTTGATAGGCCATGAGTTAACTTTAACTTTAAGACTACTTCGCGTGCGCTCCTCGATACACCTGAGTCCCCTTTGCTCTTTTCGAACGCTACGCTTCGTGAACCCTGTTTATTAAACAATGATAATTACTCATTGTTTTGAAAGTTCGCTTCTTTGCCGTGAACTATCAATGTTATTGGATTGAGGGTAAATTTTGATTAAACAAGAGCATTCAGGTGGCCTCTAGATGGACGCAGTGGAAGAGCGTTGTCTACGACATTTATAAGGAATCCTTGCATTGTCCCGTGGGAAATAGAAGAAGAGAGATGCTCCATACTAGTTAAAAAATTGAGTTAACTTCAGTATCTCCAATGAAGAAAACTGCGGATGAATTTTCAACGACAACTCGTTCTCGTTGCCTTTACAAAAGTAGAGAAGACCTCGTAGAGCTTCATTAAAAATTCTGCTACATGTATCTCTTGCAACACCATAACTCAAATATTTGGTTGTTTGGCTTTGTTTTCCGCAGCCATGTACAAAAATGCTGAGCTGTTTGGTGAAATAACCACCCATGGATCGGGCTGTCTAACAGTAGGCGACTCACTGGGTGAAATTTGGCTCAAATTTTGACAAACAAAGAAGAAGCCTCAGGTAAATGTATAAATCTTAAACCGCAAGAGTTGGCTGACAAAGAACAATGGTAATGGATTTATATAACGGACATAGATTGAACAAATTTAACAAACTGCTGTAGACTCTGGTGTCACTTTAAACTTCTCGAGCATCAACACTTCTTCTTTCAATTCATCTTACGATAATTTCTGTATGAAGTCAGTTTTAACTTTTTCGAGGAAGTCACAAGCATTTCAGAAATTTATGACACACAGAGAACAATCCACAGGTTAGGCCTGACATAAACAACACTAACGCAGTATCAATGTAATCAAAATGCTGCTCAAATGATTCGCTTAAAAGCAAACGATTAAACAGCCTGTTCATCAGACTAATTAATTTATTTAATTTTGTGATCATGATGATATTTGCATGGCCACCAGTTTGTTACTGAACAATTTTATCCATACATTAGGCAGGGACCGCGGAGACCATTTTAAAGTGATAGGGCTAAACACTGGCCATGTTCAAGTGGTAATTTTCATACATTATCCATGTCATCTACAGGTCCTTAAAAAATCATTCCAAGAAAAAAAAAAGATGAGGCTCTAGCCCCTTACCCTCAACCCCCTCCCCCCTCGGTCCCTGTTAGGATGTTAGCAAAAGCTACAGTAATCTGTACTAAAGAGTACTGTGCGAAAATGCGACTTGGTAGCTGTCATTTCAATACTGATCCGCACTTACAAAATCAAAAGTTAGCCTTTTAGCTGCCATGTACCGATCTATGATTGAACAACTCCTATGTAGTAGAAAATTAAGTAGAAATCGCCAGTTGCAGTCAAAATGAAGAAGAGAGAAAAACTGTCCTCTTGCCTTACTATTAAAAAGAAAAAGTCTGAACCCTCTCAAGTATTCTGCCGTTTAAAAGCACAAACGTCACTAGAGTGGATGTTAAACACAAAAGTTCCAGAGAGTTGAAAAGATCATTTAGAGAATGTATTATGTGAATGGTACCTTTCACTTAGGAAAATTAGACAACAGTCGCCTAAAAATTAATGTGCAATTATTGTTTTCATGAAATTAGTGAAACCGTTAAAACGATGAAAACCACTGGATTTGAATAAATATCGAAACGACCCGTAGATCTCCAAATAATGGCAGTGCAATCCGTTAGATTTAGTCACTCACTCTACTCAAAACCTAAACGCGATTTTGTCTGCGGTTTCTGCACTAAGGGGGTAGGAAAGGCTCGATGGGATCTCTCTTTAAGCCCGACGTTTAAAACAGAATAATCTACAACACGTATAATCTCGGAATGAGAGCAGTGCTCCACAAACGAATCATCTATGATGAAATGG
>JAEMWC010000161.1:970000-1020000 GCA_016490735.1 Pachyseris speciosa | reverse complement strand
GCTATAGTTTGGAGGCACTCTGTACTCTAAAAATAGAATGTGGCCACTAATTGGGCTCGCGTTAGAGACACCTTCCTGTGTAAGCCATATAGGTATCATATCAGTTAATTGGGAATCATAAAGTAGAAACCCAGTGTCGACCCTAATATGGTAATAGCTGTGATCCAGAAGAATGCAATGTCCAGTACTGCGGCTGCCTGGTGCCAGTCGTTCACATTTCCATCTGTCTCTTGCATGTCCTTCAAATGAGCAACGATGGAACGCACCCCATAAACGATTCTTCCAACCGTTCATCCGAAGGTGTAAGCGACAGGTTAGAGCCCATGGACGTGTGGAAACACTTACTGTCCATTTCTGCTTCGCCTCTCTTCGGGTTTGTGATCTTTGGCATGGAAACAATGAGACGCTTTTGGCTGCGGTGAATTTCATAAGGAGCTCCCTGCACTTTGGTGGCGTAGAACCTTCTACTTTTTTCATCTTGCTTCATCTTGTTTCGCTCGTCGGACGGCAAAGCCAGCAGCATTGGACCCAAAATGTCGAAAATTAGTTTGCGGAACCAACTGGGCATCTTCCTTTCTGGGTCGCAGGTGATTCACCCTCAGAATGGAACACGTGACAAGAAGGGCCACAGTTACCTGGACCAGCACTGTAACGGAGTACTTGCCGATCAAAGGCGTCACTTCTGAAGTCCGAGGAATGTTGTCTCTGAACACCATCATAAACACAGTCAGACTAAGTAAGATAGTTATCACGAGACCCATTCGCTCACCTGACTCGGGTGGAAGATAGAACGAGAACACGGTCAACACAGCAAGTACTATGCACGGAACGATCAAGTTCATCAGGTAGAATAGAACCCTCCGCTTTACGTGGATAGTGTCTGTGATATCGATAAAGGGGTGCGGGCAGCAACTGTATTTCACTTCATGGCGGTTCAGAGGGGCATCCAGTAATTCCCACTCGCCACTTATAGTATATTTACTGAGGTCTGCAGAGTCAATCTTTTGGGTAAGGTTCAATTTGTTCCCTGAAATGAAAGGAAGAAAGACAATTTCGTTACGCAGCGATGACGTCGAGGAAGACCCTACTCTAGTCATGGCATGTACTGTGTCAAATACTGAATGCGGGAGTGGTTTTAGTAGTGCAGCGTCCAAATGAATTTTGTCCGCAGATTTAATGTGGCAAAACATCAGGATACTGCCATACTGAACAATGCGACAAAAGGACGTCGACCACTTCGTTGCAAACCGCGGCTTAGCAGTTAGTGCAATGCAAAAAATCATGAGATACCACATACACTTAAAAGTACACTATGGTAACGGAAGTTTTTGACTTAAATAATATTAGCTACCGACAATTATTATTATTGTTATGAATGATATTATATTTCCCACATTTCAATTCAGCCTTCGAAAGGTTGGTTTGAAATATTAACTGTTAAATTCGTGTTCACTGCTCTCTAATGTAGTACAAGGTAATTTTTAGTTGTTTTAACTGGCTAATTTCATTTGAACAACGGTTAATTAACAGAAGCTGGATAAAAGTCATCTAAAAAGTGGAACATTTACAGAATTTGCTAAGTTACAAGGACAAACTCCTTTATGAGAAAAGCTTGTATCGGATATTTCTTTGGTTTTGAAACATATCACTGTTCTTTGATTACTTCTAACCCAAATTGCAAATATTGCTCGCTATTAATATTTCACGTGACAGACATTTCTCTTAGTATCCGTTACCAGAGGCCCTGTTAGGGGGAGGTCTTTATGTCCCCCGTCTGAATTTCAAACCTTTACGTGTCGCAATTTCGGAAGGGCCGCATGTCGCTGTCTGAATTTCATGCAGTGACACTAATGTCGATTCACGTGAGTTCTGAGGTCGTTTTTCCTACAAAAAATGTGTTGTCGTAATTCAGGGGTCGAAACTCAGTGTGCTTTCACACAGAAGACTGACAGAACGATTAACTTTTTAAAAATACAACTCGACATTCTCCTCTGTCACACCATCAATTCACTGTCTTACTTAAAATCGCCAATGTCGCTGTCCATTTTGCTTTTATTTTTGTCGCTGTTTCTATTTCACGGGAGCGGTCTTGTCGTTCGTAGTCATTTCATTTAAGGCCTTCATGTCGCCCTTTCCGAGCCGTATTTACCCAACATTCACCCCAACAGTGCCTCTTACCAGTCCCAGGGTTTTGTTCGTGTTTGAAGAAGTGCGCCAATCAGAGAAAGCCAAACTGACGCTATTGGCGCCAATCTCGTACCCAGAGTCCTCAGGCTCTTTGGCCAGCGGTAAGTCGCCAGGAGAGACTCTGGGATAATGTTAAAAAAAAAAATTCAAATTTTTTGAATGGCTGGCCCGTAACGGCTTCCATTGTTTTACCCCAGATTTTCTGGGAAAATGGCGGTCCATTATCCTCCGAGCGTCCAACCGCTGACCAAACAGCCCGAAGACTCTTAGTACGAGAATGTATTGGCGCGAAACAGGGCTGAAAAACGACTGCGCATGCTCTAGGTCAGATCGATTCGAGCGACATTTTTTAATTCGTTCATTTGATCGTGGCGCCATGCGAATGTGAATTTGTTTCTCATCTGTGTCCTTCGCTTGTTTCGTGAAAGACGGATTCTAAAAGCAATTGAAATCAAAGAAATATCTTTCCCGAACATCTGGGATGTTTTTATGAGGTGGTTACTCAAAGTAAACCCAGGGAAATCCAAGTATTTGGCTGAGGTGTGGGGCGCTTCGACAGCTATCTAGGAAAACATTTCCATGGTAAGTACAGCATCAAATCTTGTTTTATTTAAAATACGGTCTTTATATTGAATGGTAACTTCAATGGACAATCCTTTCTTTAAATATTATTTCTTAACATGCCCGCTGAACAAAATTTTTGACCCCCAAATTACAAAAACGCTCTGAAAACTTAACTTGAAATGATTCCATTTGGCCGATTGTAAATCATACGAATGTGTTCGTTGCGGTCAATCTGTTAATGAAAGGTTCCCAAGATTGCTGGTCATTGCTAAAATATTAACTTTAATGCCTTATGTTAATACTCTTAACAGGGAAATGCCCTGCCAGTTTCCCCTGCAATGGAATTTTACATTTAATTGTAACTGTTCTAAGAACGTACTGAAAATTTTCACTCATGAACCAAGGAGAGGAGTTTAAATGAGTGCTGGCATTCAGCAAACGCAACAGAAGCCCCAGAATTCCCATGTAATTGACTGCCCGAAAGGGAAATACCACTTGAAGTAGAAATGAACACAACAGTGTTGCTGCCTAAAATAAATGTGTTGTTTGTGTTTGTTGCCATTGGAATCTTTGTTGGCTTGTACATTAAAGATGTACACAAACATTCATAACCCAAATAGAGCCCTAGTCTTTTATATATGTTAAAAACGCCTTTTTGCTGCTTATTTTATTGGGAACTTAATTTTGGAGGGGCTCATTGTTGGACGTACCATAATATTTGCATTTCAAAATGGGTTGTGCTTGGCAGTATTAAAAGAACTTCAACAATTTACAATTAACAGCAGTGCATCTGAAAATGGGATTAAGGTCATGGAATTCTAATATGTCCTGAACTGGATGTGTGCATGAATTGGTTATGTTTTTAAATGCAGAATATCGACAGTTAAAAATTTAAAACATGTTTTTCTTTTTAGGGTTGTTACCTGGTATGATTTGCCACAGTTCTGTGAAATGCTGTGGAACAGATCAAGCAAAACTTCTCCTCTTTGTCTGGCAATCAGCCACAAGTTTGGCTTACTTTGGCCATGGCAGTAGTGTGGGACAAACGACTCAATAAAGTTGCTGTGAAATCCTGATGATGCAATTGATTTGGCTGTCTCTTCAACCTCCTGGGCCATTTCAAACTTTCTGGTGTTCTATTGTAACACAGAATGCCACACTTCCACTTTTTTCTCAGTAATCACCTTCAGGAGACTGGCCTTTTTGGACCAATATTGTGGAAGGTGATTGCTCTGGTACACACAGTCGCTTAGGAAGAACAATGTTGATTTATCATAATGGCATCTTCCCCAGCATAGTTATAAAAATAATCACCACTTCAGCCATTACTTTCTAGTAGAGTTGCATGTCCCCAGTTCTAAAAATGTTGTACTGGTAAAACACCGGCAGGGAAAAAGAACAACAAAAAAAGAAAAACACCAGGGGATAACATGTTCAAGGAGGTGCACAGTATAGTAACAAATTCATGTTCTTTGCACATAGCAAACTTTTCTAGTTCTTTAGATCGTATTAGCTGCAAAACAAGTAATGCGGCAGTGATACATAGAGATATCTGAGAGGTTTGGGCTTTGTTGCTAAAATTCCACATAAGACACTTGAATATAGTTTCTCAAAAAAAAAACTTTAAGTGGTAAACAACATCTTCGTTTGCATTTGGGCACACATGAAATGGCCCTTGTTCTGGTTTAATACTGATACTTGAATTCCAGCCATTTGCTATTAACTTTTGAGGATAGTACCATCCAGGCCAGTCTACAGGTAGTGGCAGAATGAAGTTCTTGGTGTATTGTTGTAGTTGTGGATATTAATTTGTTGAGTATGGTACATGTTCTAAGACTGTTTTATAGTTGTCCATGCTTTTCAAATCTTGTTCAAATTCATCAATCAACAGACATGTCGCTAATGTCATAACGTGTTCTGATCTGAATAGCAAATAAAATAGGTATGTGTAAATCTACAGCTGTAAGAAAGAGATACAGAATAGCACCAAGGCTATGCTCTAAGAAATCTTACAGGGATCCCTCAAAAGGCTCCCACTCCTGAACTCTGAGTTTTTCTCGTTGCCTGAAGACCAAAGCTAGTAACCTGTGGCACCCAAGAGCTGTGAGAGCACAGCTCTGCACATTACAAAAACACCGGGAGAAAAACACAGTCAACTGCCTCTTTAAATATGTCATTAGTGAAAGAGAGGAGTCTGTCTAAATCTCATTCCACTCTGTGATTTTGTTGTTTTCTGGCTGACTGGTTTGTAATGTTTTATTTTGATGTAAGCTGTGAGTTTTAATCTTTTCATAATTTTTGACAATTGCCACCATCTGAACAGAGATGTGCACTGAAAATGTATTGAATTTATTCTGATAATGGGTTACTGTTAAAAAGTATGACACATTTAGATCAACCTTAGTTCCCGTAGTGCTGCCTGTAGTCTTCCTGGGTCAATATTTTCATGTATGGTGGTGATTGGTCCAGAAACTGGTTTTGCATGTGTACTAAAAAATTGGTCATTACATCTTTAATTGAGGTGATATTGATGCCACCAAGGCAGATTTGTTCATGGCCATCTTTATTCAGAGATACTCATCTGTAAAGTGACTATGAGAATAAGAGTGCAGAAGGTACTTCCCTGATTGTGTGGTGTATGTCTGCTAAGCAAGCTAAGTGCACATGTGGACAACAATAATTTTGTTTTATTCAGGTTTGTGGGTATGTGGAGTTTATGTATGTTGTTGAAGTCATCCAACATGAGAAAAATAAACGTCAACTGCAGGGAGAGAAAAACAGTAAAACAATAAGTCAGAACACTTAAGTTGGTACTTGTATTTTTATTAGTGTGGGAAGAAACAAGTATGTTTTTGCTCCTGTTTAGGTTACAAAATAATTTTTAACAGTCTTTTTGTACCGCTTCTGTGACAGTAATGCCTTATTAAGTTGTTCTTTTCGGAATTACCATGTTACTTTCTTCATGTATGTATTGTAGGTTAAAATAATTATTATTTACAGATCAAAATTATCTCAAACTAGTTGGATTTGTGTTTTATACTCATAAAACTGAAACAGGAAACTACAAATCAAAATAATTTGAAATCAATTTGACCTGAAATTCATTTTAAATTTCAACACACGTCATTTAGGCATATGCAACAGAAGTCAGTAGTGTTTAACTTGCATTCATCTCTGGGCAAAATTTTGTATGTCCTTAGGGTGTATGAGGTGCTGGTTAATCACTCCTGTGGTGATATATACACCAGTAAAGTGTCAGTGAAATGTGTATGTTTATACCCGATGTAGTGAATCATTGTGAAATGTCAGCAGACTGACCTCATTTGCTCTCTGCAGATGTTGAGATACATGTTCTTTGTGTCCTTTACTTAAGTTTCCTTTTAACTGCTGTACTGTCCATGATGTTGTGCTGAAAACTAGAACCTGGCCAGTGGATACACCTTGCAGGGACATGCCACAGTTGGCTGCAAACAAGCCCCTTTCCTTTTGTGGTAAAGATGTCTTTGAGACCTGCTATGGAAATCACAAGTTTGTTTGCAGTGTTACTGCAATTACCAAAAGTGTGTAAATTCTGAAAAAAAGTCTTAATAATTTCCAAATTTTTAAATTAAATATGTATGCAATGATGTGAAGTAGAGAAACCACTTTCTGACCTTGAAGCTCCTTTCTTTTCTTTGGTAAGTTACTTCCAGCAATACAGTTGAGCAATTTCTGGAAAAGCCCGGGACTGTATTTTTTGGTGGACATTTTCATCTGGGATGTATAATTTCTGCTATGGAGTTGTTTGTTGAAGTTTATACAGGGCAATTTGAAAAGATTTCACTTGTTTGTTGACTGTTGATTCTAGAAAAAAAAACCGGTATTTATTAAATATGAGAGAAGAAAAGGAAAAGTAGATGAGATGCAATAACCTTGCATGTCTGTTAACTGTTCTTTCATCTCGGTCAGGCTAGATTAAAGGTGATTGCTATTTTCTGCCTCTTGTCTGTACAGCTCGTTCACATCGACCTCCATTTCGTTCTGGTGGGTCTTCCTTTCATCATTTTTTTTGTATACAAAATAACAGAAAAGAATGCTATTACAACGTACGGTCACTGAAAGAATAATAACATGATAGGATTAACGCTTACCTTCTTGCACTTTCTTCTGTGCATGGTAGAATTGTTTACAACTTCATTCAAATAATAGATTCGTTTACACGCGTGACAACACTTGCTGCCTGGTCGATAGTTCTGCTTTCTCTCCCCATAATTATCCAATACAGCATAAAGTCGAACTGGAATGACTGGAAGTTTTTTTGTGTGCGTGTCAAGTAGAGGCGACGAACAGTGATTGTACTGTCCCTCGATCGATCGCCGATGCCTCACGCACGTTTGAGTTCCTGCTTGTATGTTTCCTGCTCTAGCCAACCTGTTGGTAAGGGGCTTATTTCGCCTAAGCAGACTTCTTGAGCGTTTCTTGTTTTCCCAGAAAACCAACAATTTCTATAAACCGACGAGAAATGTGCGAGAAAAAGCCAATACTAAGACAACCCCGTAAGCATTTTGTCGCAACTTTCGAAACAAGTCCGCGCGGGGACCCTTTTCCACGAGAAAACAATTTTTACATAATTCCTACACCCTCTAAATTTTTGAGAAAATTTCTTTCCTCTAGGAAAATTCAAATTTAATTCTTTTCTTTTAAAGGGCATCCTTATTTTTTCACTTTAAAGCCATGGTGTTTTCCTCCCACGAAAAGCTGGGCATTTTGAATAAGCGCGCGCCCGAGCCTGCGTTTTTCGCCGCAGGTCAATGCACATGCGCTGTCGTTTTTCAGCCCTGTTTTGGCGCGACATTTAAAACCCGTCCAGCGGTAATCATGTTACATAAACCAAGATGGCGGCCGAGACGCCATCTGCACTGGATTTAAAACGTTTTTTAATCCCGATTTTCGAGTGGAAGAGTAAGTGCTTCCATGGCCAAACAGTTTAAACTTTATTCAAAATCGTAGTTACGTTTCTACACATATTCTGCTGAAAGTAGAGCTCTAGAAAGCGAATCGTTGATTGCCCGAGGTGAGTGTCTTCAATGTGGAGGAGGAACAACTCATAAGGATGAAGAAAGGATGCGAGGTAAGCGTTAGGACTGTGCATCTTTAAAGTATAACCAAAGTAAACCTATTATAATCTCACATGGAGGTATTTCTTCCGAATAACGTTCAGCCGAAACAATATTTGGAAAGATTTCGGCACAGCCCCATACATTATACACGCATCACGTTCATACTAACCCTGTTCCAGCCGTATAAGAGTGTGAGTCACAAAAGTTATACATAATTAAGCTTTATATATGGGGCTATGCGGAAGTCTTGCCTGTAAAAGTGAACGTAGCATATATTGCAACTGATAAGAACTGTTAGTTCTTTCTGACTGTAAATAGTTCTTATCCGACAAAATAACTCTTTCGTGTTTTGAGGTTCTTGTTTGCTTTATACAAACGGGTTAATTTATGGTACTAAGCAACAGGATGCAGTGAATTCTAACTCCGATGAGGTACATGTACAATGCTCTTAACAGGGATGACGTTTTTGCTGTCTCCTGGCGTAGGTCTAAGCTTTATGTATAGAAGTCTAATCAACATGCATGATGCATGTGTACTGCGTGGTGTCTCACGCTGGCACCAGAAAAAAAAGTGTGCAAATTTGTGGAGTTGTCCGCACTTACATATTATTACACTTACATATTATTATTATTATTATTATTATTACACTCACAATTACATATTGTTGTTGTTATTATTATTATTATTATTATTATTATTATTATTATGTCCATTCATTATAGACTCAGGCAGGATATTCGGCCTGGTTAAGTCCCTGGGAGTGGGTTACAACAAGTCACCACGGTCCCAGGTCTCTCTTTTCCTTCCTCTTACAGGGACAGTATTTTCCTTAGCATCTTTGCTGTCCCCAGCAATGCTGTTTTCTGGATCACTTCCAACCTCACGTTCACGCCGATATGACTCCCAGGGCCCCAATGACAATATGCTCTACAATGACTTTTCGCATATGCCAGACTTATTATTATTATTATTATTTATAGGTAATATTTTTATTGCTATTATTATTGTAATTGTTATTGTTATTATTAGTTTGTTAGTGTATTAGCTTTCATTTTATCTTAGGCAGGGGTGTCATTAAGGTTTTCAGAAGATGATCTCTCAGAGAAAGTAGCCGGTCAAAAACTGAGCAATTCTTCCTATAGCGGTTATGTTTTACTCATTTTCAGACTGAGAGTAGCCGGCTGATTTTACTATAGTAGCCGGCTTCTGATGAGAGCCCTGCTCAGGTAAGAATCTCTTTACTGGCAAGATGTCATTAGAGTAACAAATGAAGGGCTGAGGGCATAAACTGCCTATGTGTAATTTTCGGCCGTTTTTTTAGTTCGCATGGATTTGTCCAAATTTTTGCATGTGAACTGTATTTTAATTCAAAAACATTGTCCCGTATTTTTTTTCACCGATTTCTTTTTCGTTTTCGAGAAATAACGTATGCAAAAAAAACACCCAAAACTACACATAGGCAGTTTATGCCCTCAGCCCTTCATATGTCTGCCTTATTAACATGCATGAAGTAATGCCCAAGGGTATTCTTTATGCGCAATGTGCCTTTTTGACTCATAAACAGCCCACAAGATGCCCATCCGACTTGGAAATGGTCGACTTTTTTAAATGCAGCACTTATTACCAGTGTTTTGCTTACTGATAGTGCTCAAGAAGCTTCCTTAGCTGGAAAACAGTGCGCAACATTCTGGGTTGACTTAAAAACAGCACACAGCAACCTTGGTTAACCTTAAGCCAGCGCGCGTAGATTTTGTCCGACTTGAAAACAGCACTCAAAAGATTTAGGGTTATTGTTAAGTTTAGAGTTAGGGTTAAAATTAGGGCTAGGGTTAGAGTTAGGGTTAGGGTTAGAGCTAGGGTTAGGGTTAGAGCTAGGGATAGGGTTCGGCCTAGGGCATTGCAAACGTTAACGTTAAAAGTAAGCGGCGTATTTTGAGTCTCGCACAGGTTTCTTGGTTTCTTGGTTCCTCCGAAATGAGAAGAGCGCACAGGTTTCTTGGTTGATTCTTAATTCTTTTGGGAAGGCTTTGGCCGATGTAAGTAAAGTGTTGAAGAGGGTGTTTTGGTTGAAAACGGCATACTGCAGGATCGGATTTGATTCTAACTCAGTGCTTAAAAAGCTTGCTGTCGGCTGAGAGATAGAATAAAATATTAAAAGAGGCTGTTTTTATTTGAAGATAGCTTTTGGCCACTACCAACAACTTCTGTTCGTGAGCAGCACCGAAAATTTGAGTTAACGATGTTCAAGGGCAAAATTAAGAGTTAAAAGAGTAAGCTGTTTCCCGTCGGTTTCCGCTTCGAAACAGAGATTTGACTGGCGCTTCGCGTGCTTTGGTCATTATTGAAACGATTTTGAAGGGTTCATTTTCGTCGTCAAATGGAAAGAGTGGAATGAAATTCGTATCACAAATCAACGTAAATGACGACAGTGAAAAAACTGGAACAAAATACTTAACTAGTTTTGTTGGCTTCAAGACGTAAATATTTGCATAAGATGTGAAATTTAATCCGTATCGTCTGATGCGTAACACAACGACTTGTTAAAATGTCTCGCGTGCAAATACGTTTTTGCTGGTGTTTATCTCGCTTGAAAATACGTTTTGCTGATGTTTACAAGCCTCCATAAAATCAAAATAACCGAGTTGATCGACGCAAAACTGATTTATATGTTGAAATTCGGCAGCATGTCTCCCTGTGTTTACCTAACAACTCGACGACCGACCACGAGTAATATTTTCCACGCGCGCCCATGCAACTTTTCCCCGGATTGTTTTCAAGATAGTCATCGAAAACGGACGGACTTCTCGTCATGCTGACTTCCCTCTCTCGGATGAATTCTCCGTAATGTTTCCGAATTTTGACGAACTGTTTCACGGCTTCGATGGCCCGGGAGACAGCGCCCACTTCGGCCGCAATGAATTGTGGGAATGTTATGCCCTCCGCGAGCGAAAGACACACTGCAAACATCGGCCAGTTTTTTTGCCCTAAACTCCAAAAACACCTCTCCTTTTCGGAAATTCTAGCACGGCAACCTTTCACAAATGGACCAAGACTAGCAAAACCGAGCCGCTTTTGAGACGAGAGATGTTTTCGGAGTTTTTTTTCTGCCCGGCTCTTAATCTCTACTCCCAAACCGGAGAGTCAAATTAATCTCTCTCTTCATGGTTTGGCAAGCAGAGAAAACACGACTGGCTTCTTTCAGCCGTGTTAGACTTGTGGATCTAAAGACTTCATGATGTCCTTCGATCACCGAGCGAACAGGCAAATTGACATAATTCGATTAAACCAAACAAGCTAGCGCGGATCGATTCGGGAGCTTCGGCAGACACGTTGCGTAAGTACCAATGTTTTAACCGCCAAAACTTTTAGTCTACGTCACACTATGGAGCAATCCTTTCTACCTGTCAGTCATTTCATGTCCAGTTTCAGTTTTACCCTTCAGTTACGAGCATTTGGCGCTAAGTTTTCAAATAAAGAAATAAAGAATACCCTTGGGCATTGCTTCATGCATGTTAATAAGGCAGACATATGAAGGGCTGAGGGCATAAACTGCCTATGTGTAATTTTCGGCCGTTTTTTTAGTTCGCATGGATTTGTCCAAATTTTTGCATGTGAACTGCATTTTGATTCAAAAACATTGTCCCGTATTTTTTTTCACCGATTTCTTTTTCGTTTTCGAGAAATAACGTATGCAAAAAAAACACCCAAAACTACACATAGGCAGTTTATGCCCTCAGCCCTTCATATGTCTGCCTTATTAACATGCATGAAGTAATGCCCAAGGGTATTCTTTATGCGCAATGTGCCTTTTTGACTCATAAACAGCCCACAAGATGCCCATCCGACTTGGAAATGGTCGACTTTTTTAAATGCAGCACTTATTACCAGTGTTTTGCTTACTGATAGTGCTCAAGAAGCTTCCTTAGCTGGAAAACAGTGCGCAACATTCTGGGTTGACTTAAAAACAGCACACAGCAACCTTGGTTAACCTTAAGCCAGCGCGCGTAGATTTTGTCCGACTTGAAAACAGCACTCAAAAGATTTAGGGTTATTGTTAAGTTTAGAGTTAGGGTTAAAATTAGGGCTAGGGTTAGAGTTAGGGTTAGGGTTAGAGCTAGGGTTAGGGTTAGAGCTAGGGATAGGGTTCGGCCTAGGGCATTGCAAACGTTAACGTTAAAAGTAAGCGGCGTATTTTGAGTCTCGCACAGGTTTCTTGGTTTCTTGGTTCCTCCGAAATGAAAAGAGCGCACAGGTTTCTTGGTTGATTCTTAATTCTTTTGGGAAGGCTTTGGCCGATGTAAGTAAAGTGTTGAAGAGGGTGTTTTGGTTGAAAACGGCATACAGCAGGATCGGATTTGATTCTAACTCAGTGCTTAAAAAGCTTGCTGTCGGCTGAGAGATAGAATAAAATATTAAAAGAGGCTGTTTTTATTTGAAGATAGCTTTTGGCCACTACCAACAACTTCTGTTCGTGAGCAACACCGAAAATTTGAGTTAACGATGTTCAAGGGCAAAATTAAGAGTTAAAAGAGTAAGCTGTTTCCCGTCGGTTTCCGCTTCGAAACAGAGATTTGACTGGCGCTTCGCGTGCTTTGGTCATTATTGAAACGATTTTGAAGGGTTCATTTTCGTCGTCAAATGGAACCAGTGGAATGAAATTCGTATCACAAATCAACGTAAATGACGACAGTGAAAAAACTGGAACAAAATACTTAACTAGTTTTGTTGGCTTCAAGACGTAAATATTTGCATAAGATGTGAAATTTAATCCGTATCGTCTGATGCGTAACACAACGACTTGTTAAAATGTCTCGCGTGCAAATACGTTTTTGCTGGTGTTTATCTCGCTTGAAAATACGTTTTGCTGATGTTTACAAGCCTCCATAAAATCAAAATAACCGAGTTGATCGACGCAAAACTGATTTATATGTTGAAATTCGGCAGCATGTCTCCCTGTGTTTACATAACAACTCGACGACCGACCACGAGTAATATTTTCCACGCGCGCCCATGCAACTTTTCCCCGGATTGTTTTCAAGATAGTCATCGAAAACGGACGGACTTCTCGTCATGCTGACTTCCCTCTCTCGGATGAATTCTCCGTAATGTTTCCGAATTTTGACGAACTGTTTCACGGCTTCGATGGCCCGGGAGACAGCGCCCACTTCGGCCGCAATGAATTGTGGGAATGTTATGCCCTCCGCGAGCGAAAGACACTCTGCAAACATCGGCCAGTTTTTTTGCCCTAAACTCCAAAAACACCTCTCCTTTTCGGAAATTCTAGCACGGCAACCTTTCACAAATGGACCAAGACTAGCAAAACCGAGCCGCTTTTGAGACGAGAGATGTTTTCAGAGTTTTTTTTTCTGCCCGGCTCTTAATCTCTACTCCCAAACCGGAGAGTCAAATTAATCTCTCTCTTCATGGTTTGGCAAGCAGAGAAAACACGACTGGCTTCTTTCAGCCGTGTTAGACTTGTGGATCTAAAGACTTCATGATGTCCTTCGATCACCGAGCGAACAGGCAAATTGACATAATTCGATTAAACCAAACAAGCTAGCGCGGATCGATTCGGGAGCTTCGGCAGACACGTTGCGTAAGTACCAATGTTTTAACCGCCAAAACTTTTAGTCTACGTCACACTATGGAACAATCCTTTCTACCTGTCAGTCATTTCATGTCCAGTTTCAGTTTTACCCTTCAGTTACGAGCATTTGGCGCTAAGTTTTCAAATAAAGAAATAAAGAATACCCTTGGGCATTGCTTCATGCATGTTAATAAGGCAGACATATGAAGGGCTGAGGGCATAAACTGCCTATGTGTAATTTTCGGCCGTTTTTTTAGTTCGCTTGGATTTGTCCAAATTTTTGCATGTGAACTGCATTTTGATTCAAAAACATTGTCCCGTATTTTTTTTCACCGATTTCTTTTTCGTTTTCGAGAAATAACGTATGCAAAAAAACACCCAAAACTACACATAGGCAGTTTATGCCCTCAGCCCTTCATATGTCTGCCTTATTAACATGCATGAAGTAATGCCCAAGGGTATTCTTTATGCGCAATGTGCCTTTTTGACTCATAAACAGCCCACAAGATGCCCATCCGACTTGGAAATGGTCGACTTTTTTAAATGCAGCACTTATTACCAGTGTTTTGCTTACTGATAGTGCTCAAGAAGCTTCCTTAGCTGGAAAACAGTGCGCAACATTCTGGGTTGACTTAAAAACAGCACACAGCAACCTTGGTTAACCTTAAGCCAGCGCGCGTAGATTTTGTCCGACTTGAAAACAGCACTCAAAAGATTTAGGGTTATTGTTAAGTTTAGAGTTAGGGTTAAAATTAGGGCTAGGGTTAGAGTTAGGGTTAGGGTTAGAGCTAGGGTTAGGGTTAGAGCTAGGGATAGGGTTCGGCCTAGGGCATTGCAAACGTTAACGTTAAAAGTAAGCGGCGTATTTTGAGTCTCGCACAGGTTTCTTGGTTTCTTGGTTCCTCCGAAATGAAAAGAGCGCACAGGTTTCTTGGTTGATTCTTAATTCTTTTGGGAAGGCTTTGGCCGATGTAAGTAAAGTGTTGAAGAGGGTGTTTTGGTTGAAAACGGCATACAGCAGGATCGGATTTGATTCTAACTCAGTGCTTAAAAAGCTTGCTGTCGGCTGAGAGATAGAATAAAATATTAAAAGAGGCTGTTTTTATTTGAAGATAGCTTTTGGCCACTACCAACAACTTCTGTTCGTGAGCAACACCGAAAATTTGAGTTAACGATGTTCAAGGGCAAAATTAAGAGTTAAAAGAGTAAGCTGTTTCCCGTCGGTTTCCGCTTCGAAACAGAGATTTGACTGGCGCTTCGCGTGCTTTGGTCATTATTGAAACGATTTTGAAGGGTTCATTTTCGTCGTCAAATGGAACCAGTGGAATGAAATTCGTATCACAAATCAACGTAAATGACGACAGTGAAAAAACTGGAACAAAATACTTAACTAGTTTTGTTGGCTTCAAGACGTAAATATTTGCATAAGATGTGAAATTTAATCCGTATCGTCTGATGCGTAACACAACGACTTGTTAAAATGTCTCGCGTGCAAATACGTTTTTGCTGGTGTTTATCTCGCTTGAAAATACGTTTTGCTGATGTTTACAAGCCTCCATAAAATCAAAATAACCGAGTTGATCGACGCAAAACTGATTTATATGTTGAAATTCGGCAGCATGTCTCCCTGTGTTTACATAACAACTCGACGACCGACCACGAGTAATATTTTCCACGCGCGCCCATGCAACTTTTCCCCGGATTGTTTTCAAGATAGTCATCGAAAACGGACGGACTTCTCGTCATGCTGACTTCCCTCTCTCGGATGAATTCTCCGTAATGTTTCCGAATTTTGACGAACTGTTTCACGGCTTCGATGGCCCGCGAGACAGCGCCCACTTCGGCCGCAATGAATTGTGGGAATGTTATGCCCTCCGCGAGCGAAAGACACTCTGCAAACATCGCCAGTTTTTTTGCCCTAAACTCCAAAAACACCTCTCCTTTTCGGAAATTCTAGCACGGCAACCTTTCACAAATGGACCAAGACTAGCAAAACCGAGCCGCTTTTGAGACGAGAGATGTTTTCGGAGTTTTTTTTTCTGCCCGGCTCTTAATCTCTACTCCCAAACCGGAGAGTCAAATTAATCTCTCTCTTCATGGTTTGGCAAGCAGAGAAAACACGACTGGCTTCTTTCAGCCGTGTTAGACTTGTGGATCTAAAGACTTCATGATGTCCTTCGATCACCGAGCGAACAGGCAAATTGACATAATTCGATTAAACCAAACAAGCTAGCGCGGATCGATTCGGGAGCTTCGGCAGACACGTTGCGTAAGTACCAATGTTTTAACCGCCAAAACTTTTAGTCTACGTCACACTATGGAGCAATCCTTTCTACCTGTCAATCATTTCATGTCCAGTTTCAGTTTTACCCTTCAGTTACGAGCATTTGGCGCTAAGTTTTCAAATAAAGAAATAAAGAATACCCTTGGGCATTGCTTCATGCATGTTAATAAGGCAGACATATGAAGGGCTGAGGGCATAAACTGCCTATGTGTAATTTTCGGCCGTTTTTTTAGTTCGCTTGGATTTGTCCAAATTTTTGCATGTGAACTGCATTTTGATTCAAAAACATTGTCCCGTATTTTTTTTCACCGATTTCTTTTTCGTTTTCGAGAAATAACGTATGCAAAAAAAACACCTAAAACTACACATAGGCAGTTTATGCCCTCAGCCCTTCATATGTCTGCCTTATTAACATGCATGAAGTAATGCCCAAGGGTATTCTTTATGCGCAATGTGCCTTTTTGACTCATAAACAGCCCACAAGATGCCCATCCGACTTGGAAATGGTCGACTTTTTTAAATGCAGCACTTATTACCAGTGTTTTGCTTACTGATAGTGCTCAAGAAGCTTCCTTAGCTGGAAAACAGTGCGCAACATTCTGGGTTGACTTAAAAACAGCACACAGCAACCTTGGTTAACCTTAAGCCAGCGCGCGTAGATTTTGTCCGACTTGAAAACAGCACTCAAAAGATTTAGGGTTATTGTTAAGTTTAGAGTTAGGGTTAAAATTAGGGCTAGGGTTAGAGTTAGGGTTAGGGTTAGAGCTAGGGTTAGGGTTAGAGCTAGGGATAGGGTTCGGCCTAGGGCATTGCAAACGTTAACGTTAAAAGTAAGCGGCGTATTTTGAGTCTCGCACAGGTTTCTTGGTTTCTTGGTTCCTCCGAAATGAAAAGAGCGCACAGGTTTCTTGGTTGATTCTTAATTCTTTTGGGAAGGCTTTGGCCGATGTAAGTAAAGTGTTGAAGAGGGTGTTTTGGTTGAAAACGGCATACAGCAGGATCGGATTTGATTCTAACTCAGTGCTTAAAAAGCTTGCTGTCGGCTGAGAGATAGAATAAAATATTAAAGAGGCTGTTTTTATTTGAAGATAGCTTTTGGCCACTACCAACAACTTCTGTTCGTGAGCAACACCGAAAATTTGAGTTAACGATGTTCAAGGGCAAAATTAAGAGTTAAAAGAGTAAGCTGTTTCCCGTCGGTTTCCGCTTCGAAACAGAGATTTGACTGGCGCTTCGCGTGCTTTGGTCATTATTGAAACGATTTTGAAGGGTTCATTTTCGTCGTCAAATGGAACCAGTGGAATGAAATTCGTATCACAAATCAACGTAAATGACGACAGTGAAAAAACTGGAACAAAATACTTAACTAGTTTTGTTGGCTTCAAGACGTAAATATTTGCATAAGATGTGAAATTTAATCCGTATCGTCTGATGCGTAACACAACGACTTGTTAAAATGTCTCGCGTGCAAATACGTTTTTGCTGGTGTTTATCTCGCTTGAAAATACGTTTTGCTGATGTTTACAAGCCTCCATAAAATCAAAATAACCGAGTTGATCGACGCAAAACTGATTTATATGTTGAAATTCGGCAGCATGTCTCCCTGTGTTTACATAACAACTCGACGACCGACCACGAGTAATATTTTCCACGCGCGCCCATGCAACTTTTCCCCGGATTGTTTTCAAGATAGTCATCGAAAACGGACGGACTTCTCGTCATGCTGACTTCCCTCTCTCGGATGAATTCTCCGTAATGTTTCCGAATTTTGACGAACTGTTTCACGGCTTCGATGGCCCGCGAGACAGCGCCCACTTCGGCCGCAATGAATTGTGGGAATGTTATGCCCTCCGCGAGCGAAAGACACTCTGCAAACATCGGCCAGTTTTTTTGCCCTAAACTCCAAAAACACCTCTCCTTTTCGGAAATTCTAGCACGGCAACCTTTCAGAAATGGACCAAGACTAGCAAAACCGAGCCGCTTTTGAGACGAGAGATGTTTTCGAGTTTTTTTTTCTGCCCGGCTCTTAATCTCTACTCCCAAACCGGAGAGTCAAATTAATCTCTCTCTTCATGGTTTGGCAAGCAGAGAAAACACGACTGGCTTCTTTCAGCCGTGTTAGACTTGTGGATCTAAAGACTTCATGATGTCCTTCGATCACCGAGCGAACAGGCAAATTGACATAATTCGATTAAACCAAACAAGCTAGCGCGGATCGATTCGGGAGCTTCGGCAGACACGTTGCGTAAGTACCAATGTTTTAACCGCCAAAACTTTTAGTCTACGTCACACTATGGAACAATCCTTTCTACCTGTCAGTCATTTCATGTCCAGTTTCAGTTTTACCCTTCAGTTACGAGCATTTGGCGCTAAGTTTTCAAATAAAGAAATAAAGAATACCCTTGGGCATTGCTTCATGCATGTTAATAAGGCAGACATATGAAGGGCTGAGGGCATAAACTGCCTATGTGTAATTTTCGGCCGTTTTTTTAGTTCGCTTGGATTTGTCCAAATTTTTGCATGTGAACTGCATTTTGATTCAAAAACATTGTCCCGTATTTTTTTTCACCGATTTCTTTTTCGTTTTCGAGAAATAACGTATGCAAAAAAAACACCAAAACTACACATAGGCAGTTTATGCCCTCAGCCCTTCATATGTCTGCCTTATTAACATGCATGAAGTAATGCCCAAGGGTATTCTTTATGCGCAATGTGCCTTTTTGACTCATAAACAGCCCACAAGATGCCCATCCGACTTGGAAATGGTCGACTTTTTTAAATGCAGCACTTATTACCAGTGTTTTGCTTACTGATAGTGCTCAAGAAGCTTCCTTAGCTGGAAAACAGTGCGCAACATTCTGGGTTGACTTAAAAACAGCACACAGCAACCTTGGTTAACCTTAAGCCAGCGCGCGTAGATTTTGTCCGACTTGAAAACAGCACTCAAAAGATTTAGGGTTATTGTTAAGTTTAGAGTTAGGGTTAAAATTAGGGCTAGGGTTAGAGTTAGGGTTAGGGTTAGAGCTAGGGTTAGGGTTAGAGCTAGGGATAGGGTTCGGCCTAGGGCATTGCAAACGTTAACGTTAAAAGTAAGCGGCGTATTTTGAGTCTCGCACAGGTTTCTTGGTTTCTTGGTTCCTCCGAAATGAGAAGAGCGCACAGGTTTCTTGGTTGATTCTTAATTCTTTTGGGAAGGCTTTGGCCGATGTAAGTAAAGTGTTGAAGAGGGTGTTTTGGTTGAAAACGGCATACAGCAGGATCGGATTTGATTCTAACTCAGTGCTTAAAAAGCTTGCTGTCGGCTGAGAGATAGAATAAAATATTAAAAGAGGCTGTTTTTATTTGAAGATAGCTTTTGGCCACTACCAACAACTTCTGTTCGTGAGCAACACCGAAAATTTGAGTTAACGATGTTCAAGGGCAAAATTAAGAGTTAAAAGAGTAAGCTGTTTCCCGTCGGTTTCCGCTTCGAAACAGAGATTTGACTGGCGCTTCGCGTGCTTTGGTCATTATTGAAACGATTTTGAAGGGTTCATTTTCGTCGTCAAATGGAAAGAGTGGAATGAAATTCGTATCACAAATCAACGTAAATGACGACAGTGAAAAAACTGGAACAAAATACTTAACTAGTTTTGTTGGCTTCAAGACGTAAATATTTGCATAAGATGTGAAATTTAATCCGTATCGTCTGATGCGTAACACAACGACTTGTTAAAATGTCTCGCGTGCAAATACGTTTTTGCTGGTGTTTATCTCGCTTGAAAATACGTTTTGCTGATGTTTACAAGCCTCCATAAAATCAAAATAACCGAGTTGATCGACGCAAAACTGATTTATATGTTGAAATTCGGCAGCATGTCTCCCTGTGTTTACATAACAACTCGACGACCGACCACGAGTAATATTTTCCACGCGCGCCCATGCAACTTTTCCCCGGATTGTTTTCAAGATAGTCATCGAAAACGGACGGACTTCTCGTCATGCTGACTTCCCTCTCTCGGATGAATTCTCCGTAATGTTTCCGAATTTTGACGAACTGTTTCACGGCTTCGATGGCCCGGAGACAGCGCCCACTTCGGCCGCAATGAATTGTGGGAATGTTATGCCCTCCGCGAGCGAAAGACACTCTGCAAACATCGGCCAGTTTTTTTGCCCTAAACTCCAAAAACACCTCTCCTTTTCGGAAATTCTAGCACGGCAACCTTTCACAAATGGACCAAGACTAGCAAAACCGAGCCGCTTTTGAGACGAGAGATGTTTTCGGAGTTTTTTTTTCTGCCCGGCTCTTAATCTCTACTCCCAAACCGGAGAGTCAAATTAATCTCTCTCTTCATGGTTTGGCAAGCAGAGAAAACACGACTGGCTTCTTTCAGCCGTGTTAGACTTGTGGATCTAAAGACTTCATGATGTCCTTCGATCACCGAGCGAACAGGCAAATTGACATAATTCGATTAAACCAAACAAGCTAGCGCGGATCGATTCGGGAGCTTCGGCAGACACGTTGCGTAAGTACCAATGTTTTAACCGCCAAAACTTTTAGTCTACGTCACACTATGGAGCAATCCTTTCTACCTGTCAGTCATTTCATGTCCAGTTTCAGTTTTACCCTTCAGTTACGAGCATTTGGCGCTAAGTTTTCAAATAAAGAAATAAAGAATACCCTTGGGCATTGCTTCATGCATGTTAATAAGGCAGACATATGAAGGGCTGAGGGCATAAACTGCCTATGTGTAATTTTCGGCCGTTTTTTTAGTTCGCATGGATTTGTCCAAATTTTTGCATGTGAACTGTATTTTGATTCAAAAACATTGTCCCGTATTTTTTTTCACCGATTTCTTTTTCGTTTTCGAGAAATAACGTATGCAAAAAAAACACCCAAAACTACACATAGGCAGTTTATGCCCTCAGCCCTTCATATGTCTGCCTTATTAACATGCATGAAGTAATGCCCAAGGGTATTCTTTATGCGCAATGTGCCTTTTTGACTCATAAACAGCCCACAAGATGCCCATCCGACTTGGAAATGGTCGACTTTTTTAAATGCAGCACTTATTACCAGTGTTTTGCTTACTGATAGTGCTCAAGAAGCTTCCTTAGCTGGAAAACAGTGCGCAACATTCTGGGTTGACTTAAAAACAGCACACAGCAACCTTGGTTAACCTTAAGCCAGCGCGCGTAGATTTTGTCCGACTTGAAAACAGCACTCAAAAGATTTAGGGTTATTGTTAAGTTTAGAGTTAGGGTTAAAATTAGGGCTAGGGTTAGAGTTAGGGTTAGGGTTAGAGCTAGGGTTAGGGTTAGAGCTAGGGATAGGGTTCGGCCTAGGGCATTGCAAACGTTAACGTTAAAGTAAGCGGCGTATTTTGAGTCTCGCACAGGTTTCTTGGTTTCTTGGTTCCTCCGAAATGAGAAGAGCGCACAGGTTTCTTGGTTGATTCTTAATTCTTTTGGGAAGGCTTTGGCCGATGTAAGTAAAGTGTTGAAGAGGGTGTTTTGGTTGAAAACGGCATACAGCAGGATCGGATTTGATTCTAACTCAGTGCTTAAAAAGCTTGCTGTCGGCTGAGAGATAGAATAAAATATTAAAAGAGGCTGTTTTTATTTGAAGATAGCTTTTGGCCACTACCAACAACTTCTGTTCGTGAGCAACACCGAAAATTTGAGTTAACGATGTTCAAGGGCAAAATTAAGAGTTAAAAGAGTAAGCTGTTTCCCGTCGGTTTCCGCTTCGAAACAGAGATTTGACTGGCGCTTCGCGTGCTTTGGTCATTATTGAAACGATTTTGAAGGGTTCATTTTCGTCGTCAAATGGAAAGAGTGGAATGAAATTCGTATCACAAATCAACGTAAATGACGACAGTGAAAAAACTGGAACAAAATACTTAACTAGTTTTGTTGGCTTCAAGACGTAAATATTTGCATAAGATGTGAAATTTAATCCGTATCGTCTGATGCGTAACACAACGACTTGTTAAAATGTCTCGCGTGCAAATACGTTTTTGCTGGTGTTTATCTCGCTTGAAAATACGTTTTGCTGATGTTTACAAGCCTCCATAAAATCAAAATAACCGAGTTGATCGACGCAAAACTGATTTATATGTTGAAATTCGGCAGCATGTCTCCCTGTGTTTACCTAACAACTCGACGACCGACCACGAGTAATATTTTCCACGCGCGCCCATGCAACTTTTCCCCGGATTGTTTTCAAGATAGTCATCGAAAACGGACGGACTTCTCGTCATGCTGACTTCCCTCTCTCGGATGAATTCTCCGTAATGTTTCCGAATTTTGACGAACTGTTTCACGGCTTCGATGGCCCGGGAGACAGCGCCCACTTCGGCCGCAATGAATTGTGGGAATGTTATGCCCTCCGCGAGCGAAAGACACACTGCAAACATCGGCCAGTTTTTTTGCCCTAAACTCCAAAAACACCTCTCCTTTTCGGAAATTCTAGCACGGCAACCTTTCACAAATGGACCAAGACTAGCAAAACCGAGCCGCTTTTGAGACGAGAGATGTTTTCGGAGTTTTTTTTTCTGCCCGGCTCTTAATCTCTACTCCCAAACCGGAGAGTCAAATTAATCTCTCTCTTCATGGTTTGGCAAGCAGAGAAAACACGACTGGCTTCTTTCAGCCGTGTTAGACTTGTGGATCTAAAGACTTCATGATGTCCTTCGATCACCGAGCGAACAGGCAAATTGACATAATTCGATTAAACCAAACAAGCTAGCGCGGATCGATTCGGGAGCTTCGGCAGACACGTTGCGTAAGTACCAATGTTTTAACCGCCAAAACTTTTAGTCTACGTCACACTATGGAGCAATCCTTTCTACCTGTCAGTCATTTCATGTCCAGTTTCAGTTTTACCCTTCAGTTACGAGCATTTGGCGCTAAGTTTTCAAATAAAGAAATAAAGAATACCCTTGGGCATTGCTTCATGCATGTTAATAAGGCAGACATATGAAGGGCTGAGGGCATAAACTGCCTATGTGTAATTTTCGGCCGTTTTTTTAGTTCGCATGGATTTGTCCAAATTTTTGCATGTGAACTGTATTTTGATTCAAAAACATTGTCCCGTATTTTTTTTCACCGATTTCTTTTTCGTTTTCGAGAAATAACGTATGCAAAAAAAACACCCAAAACTACACATAGGCAGTTTATGCCCTCAGCCCTTCATATGTCTGCCTTATTAACATGCATGAAGTAATGCCCAAGGGTATTCTTTATGCGCAATGTGCCTTTTTGACTCATAAACAGCCCACAAGATGCCCATCCGACTTGGAAATGGTCGACTTTTTTAAATGCAGCACTTATTACCAGTGTTTTGCTTACTGATAGTGCTCAAGAAGCTTCCTTAGCTGGAAAACAGTGCGCAACATTCTGGGTTGACTTAAAAACAGCACACAGCAACCTTGGTTAACCTTAAGCCAGCGCGCGTAGATTTTGTCCGACTTGAAAACAGCACTCAAAAGATTTAGGGTTATTGTTAAGTTTAGAGTTAGGGTTAAAATTAGGGCTAGGGTTAGAGTTAGGGTTAGGGTTAGAGCTAGGGTTAGGGTTAGAGCTAGGGATAGGGTTCGGCCTAGGGCATTGCAAACGTTAACGTTAAAGTAAGCGGCGTATTTTGAGTCTCGCACAGGTTTCTTGGTTTCTTGGTTCCTCCGAAATGAGAAGAGCGCACAGGTTTCTTGGTTGATTCTTAATTCTTTTGGGAAGGCTTTGGCCGATGTAAGTAAAGTGTTGAAGAGGGTGTTTTGGTTGAAAACGGCATACTGCAGGATCGGATTTGATTCTAACTCAGTGCTTAAAAAGCTTGCTGTCGGCTGAGAGATAGAATAAAATATTAAAAGAGGCTGTTTTTATTTGAAGATAGCTTTTGGCCACTACCAACAACTTCTGTTCGTGAGCAGCACCGAAAATTTGAGTTAACGATGTTCAAGGGCAAAATTAAGAGTTAAAAGAGTAAGCTGTTTCCCGTCGGTTTCCGCTTCGAAACAGAGATTTGACTGGCGCTTCGCGTGCTTTGGTCATTATTGAAACGATTTTGAAGGGTTCATTTTCGTCGTCAAATGGAAAGAGTGGAATGAAATTCGTATCACAAATCAACGTAAATGACGACAGTGAAAAAACTGGAACAAAATACTTAACTAGTTTTGTTGGCTTCAAGACGTAAATATTTGCATAAGATGTGAAATTTAATCCGTATCGTCTGATGCGTAACACAACGACTTGTTAAAATGTCTCGCGTGCAAATACGTTTTTGCTGGTGTTTATCTCGCTTGAAAATACGTTTTGCTGATGTTTACAAGCCTCCATAAAATCAAAATAACCGAGTTGATCGACGCAAAACTGATTTATATGTTGAAATTCGGCAGCATGTCTCCCTGTGTTTACCTAACAACTCGACGACCGACCACGAGTAATATTTTCCACGCGCGCCCATGCAACTTTTCCCCGGATTGTTTTCAAGATAGTCATCGAAAACGGACGGACTTCTCGTCATGCTGACTTCCCTCTCTCGGATGAATTCTCCGTAATGTTTCCGAATTTTGACGAACTGTTTCACGGCTTCGATGGCCCGGGAGACAGCGCCCACTTCGGCCGCAATGAATTGTGGGAATGTTATGCCCTCCGCGAGCGAAAGACACACTGCAAAGATCGGCCAGTTTTTTTGCCCTAAACTCCAAAAACACCTCTCCTTTTCGGAAATTCTAGCACGGCAACCTTTCACAAATGGACCAAGACTAGCAAAACCGAGCCGCTTTTGAGACGAGAGATGTTTTCGGAGTTTTTTTTTCTGCCCGGCTCTTAATCTCTACTCCCAAACCGGAGAGTCAAATTAATCTCTCTCTTCATGGTTTGGCAAGCAGAGAAAACACGACTGGCTTCTTTCAGCCGTGTTAGACTTGTGGATCTAAAGACTTCATGATGTCCTTCGATCACCGAGCGAACAGGCAAATTGACATAATTCGATTAAACCAAACAAGCTAGCGCGGATCGATTCGGGAGCTTCGGCAGACACGTTGCGTAAGTACCAATGTTTTAACCGCCAAAACTTTTAGTCTACGTCACACTATGGAGCAATCCTTTCTACCTGTCAGTCATTTCATGTCCAGTTTCAGTTTTACCCTTCAGTTACGAGCATTTGGCGCTAAGTTTTCAAATAAAGAAATAAAGAATACCCTTGGGCATTGCTTCATGCATGTTAATAAGGCAGACATATGAAGGGCTGAGGGCATAAACTGCCTATGTGTAATTTTCGGCCGTTTTTTTAGTTCGCATGGATTTGTCCAAATTTTTGCATGTGAACTGTATTTTGATTCAAAAACATTGTCCCGTATTTTTTTTCACCGATTTCTTTTTCGTTTTCGAGAAATAACGTATGCAAAAAAAACACCCAAAACTACACATAGGCAGTTTATGCCCTCAGCCCTTCAAATGATCATCAAAGATGAAGTTGCATAATATGAAAACTCTAGTAGCTACAGTGTAGTTCCATAAAAAAATCATTGAGAAAATTTTTATGCTGATATCACCCCTCAAAGGTTTGATTGCAATAAATTATGATTGGAAAAGTGATAAATTTTTCAACTATTTCAACAAAATATCCTAATCACATCTAAAACTGACCAAACTTAAATTTACATTGTGCATGGTTTACAGTATATTATCAGGCTGCTTACCTGTGTAAGTCCAGGAACCAAACACAAGTGGGCATTTTCTGCTCATCAAATGGAAAAAAACTTATATCAATTTTACAGATGCTGTGAATTTCTGTAGGGGCGAACCACTCCATGGATCCATTATACTTGAGCATTGCCTTGGTGTCAAAGTTATATATTGCACCTGTTTCACCAAAACCAATGCTTTGGAAATTAAAAAAAATGTGAAATGATTAGCTTACAAAAGTCAGGAAAGTAGGAGAGGCTTCTTTCTTTTATGAACAGACTTGTCACTATGGGATCAGGTAAACTGTTTGTAATTCTAGTGTAACTAAATGTTTTCTAGTGTGGCAAACACTTTATTTGTTGCTATTATATCATCCTATCTTTGTCTTTGGATTTAGTGTGTGTACTTTGTTCTATTTTAATCTACTTACTCTCAATCTTAAATATGTTTAAGGTGGTGAAGGGCATCTGATAATTATTAGTTAACTATATCTTGCCCTTTCTCTACTATTAACAGTTCTTATTACCATATTCCTTTATTGGCCTTCTATTGTACATATATAGTGGAGTGAATCAATTAAAAAAACACAGAAAAGGTTGTACCAGTAAGCAAAGGCAAGAAACACATGTAAATGCTGGGTGATAACCCTGTGAAGGGCTAACATACCAGTATATTTGAGTAATTGTCCTAGTGGCATTGGTAACCTGTGTAGGGTAGTGCCTCTCTCTGGAGGATCAGAGTTGGTACTAATCTCATTATGATGGCTTCCCTGTAGTGGACTGGAATCCCTTCCAGGAGGATTACCCGGTAGTAATGTTCCTACTCTCTTTATGTTGGATACCCTGTGATAGGCTGGCAACCCATTCACGGGGAGGGTTATATTAAGTTATGATGCTACTCACATTGTGCTGGGTATCCTGTGGTAGAGGGCACATGACTAATTCCCCTCTTTGGGATGCTGGTTCATCAGTCACAGGATGGAACAGCATGCCATTGAGGTGGATTGGTTATGGGGCTTGTATTGTTATGCTGTAGAAACTGAGGCAAAATTGTTGATGGAAATGAGCTAGGTGGCTTCTTCAGTTTCTTGTTTTGAGCCTCAATTTCAACATACATGTATTCTTCTACACTGATTATGTTCTGTAATATTTTTTCTTGATCTTGTAGTACTGCATGTAATTGGGAGAATTTGTGTGCAAAAATAATGACATTCACCTTTTTTCTTACGACCTACATGTTTCAGTGCGATATTTAAGGAGAAACGAGTTGCTGGTAATGTTATCGGGTCTTAAAAGGAAGAGCTTTTTGAGTAGCATTTTGCTAGTCTTTTTACTGATACTTGTTGTAAAGGATGATGTCAGGTTTCCAAAACAATTTAGGGTCGATATTGATCTGTTCTATTCCATTATAATCATCAGGATCCCATTTAAGAAATGGATTGGTCCACATCTGTACATAGAAAAAACAAAAACAAACAAACAAACAAAGGAACAAAAGTTATCAATGAGGCAGTTAAAAGACATTTTAGGTACCTACTGTAAAAGGGGTGAAATTTGTTATTGACTTTGAACGTGCGCCAGCTGTAAGGAATAGCTTATGAGTTCCGAGGTCAACGCAACTGTTACAACTGCAACATTTGGAAAATTGAACCCTGGAAAGTTTTTAATTCGGCTTCCGAAAAATACGATGCGTTTTTAAACCTTTCATAGAGCTGCAGAAATTCGAGTCAAAACTTGAGTAAGGGAAAACTATTGTGGGCGAAACGCAAGCAAAACAGGCAGTTACTGGCGGCGGCTGGAACTTCTTCTAGTGTTTGTTAAAATCTTCACAAAAGAAAAAGTAAATGCGCACCGTGCATTTCCTTCATAGGATAACTTAAGGACAATTAACCCCAAAACACGACGCAGATCCTCCGTTAAGGGTAAGTCCTTTATTAACGAGTTCAACTCCTTCAGCCGAGGCTTGGTGATGGCTTCTCTTAATATATATAGTCTACTAGGCCACATCGACGAACTTCGAGTTTTTTATGTCAATCTCCAAAATTGATATACTTTCCATTAATGAAACTAAATTAGATTCCACTATCGATGACAGTGAACTATATTTACCGGGCTTTGAAATAATAAGGAAAGATCGTAAAATAAATGGGCGTAACGGAGGTGGAGTCTGTTTCTATGTGCGATGTAACCTAAACTACAAAATTCGTGAAGACTTGAGTACGGAAAATCTTGAATGGTTAACTTTAGAAATCACCAGGCCTCGGTCAAGACCATTTCTAGTTGGTACCTGGTATAGACCTCCCGATTCCCCTGTGAGTCTTTTTAACGAATTTGAGGAGCTAGTTAACAAAGTTGACGCGGGAAACTGGGAATTTTTCCTTTAAGGGGATATTAACGTGGATCTTATGGTGGATACGACATCAGCTAACGCCGTTAAACTTAAACATATATTTGATATTTATGGATTGGACCAGCTAATCACAGAGCCGACAAGAATTACCCTAAGTTTCCGCACTTTAATTGATCTTTGTATTACGAATACATCAAGTAAAGTTGCAAAGTTTGGTGTTGTCCATCTTGCAATTAGCGATCACGCACTAATTTATATGACATATAAGGGGTCCAGCATGAGCGTACAGGCACAATAATAATCAAAACCCGTCAAATGAAAATTTTCCATAAAGGTAGCTTCCTAAGGGACCTACAACAAAAGGCGTGGTCAGATGTTGAAACACTAAATGATCCAAATGATATGTGGTCAATGTGGAAAGATATGCTGATCAAGCCATAGATAAACATGCGCCACTAAAAACCAAACGGGCTGGCAACAAAAAGTCTCCATGGATTACTCATCATTTGCGCCATGAAATGCATAGAAGAGATTACTTAAAAAAGAAAGCAGTTCTGTGCGGCTCCCCTTTGGCTTGGGATCAATATAAACGTGCCCGGAACCACACAAACAACGAAATTAAGAATGCTAAGCGTAAATATTTCAATGACAATCTAGAGTCTAGCAAATCAAATCCTAAAAAAACCTGGCAATTAATTAATGAATTATCCTCGCGACATCCAAACAAAGTAAGGAATATTGCGGAAATTAATGTTAGGGAGCAAACATAACTGAACCTTCTGAGATAGCAGAAGAACTAAATCTGTATTTCTCAAGCGTTGGTGAGAGACTAGCCTCAGAAATACCGTCATCTAATGTCGAGCCTGAGTCCTACCTTGAAGCAACTGAAACAACTTTTTCTCTGAAAGATCCATCGGTGAACGTAGTTCGCAAACTGTTGACCAAACTAAACGAAAGGAAAGCTGCGGGTCTAGATAACATTCCAACTAGACTTCTTAAAATGGCTGGTAACATAATTGCACCGTCGCTCACTCAAATATTTATAAAGTCGATTAACACTGGTATTTTTCCAACTGAGTGGAAACTCGCTAGAGTAACTCCTATTTTCAAAAAGGGCAAAAGGGACGACCCGAACAACTATCGACCAATATCCATTATTCCGACCGTTGCCAAAATTTTCGAAAAAATTATATACGACCAGCTTTGTGACTATCTTAATTATAACAACTTACTAACTCACTGCCAATCTGAATTTCCGATCATTACACAGTACACTCACTGCATTGATTGAATCCACAAATAGTTGGTCGGTCAATATCGATAACGGCCTTGTAAATGGTGTAATTTTCATCGATCTGAAAAAAGCCTTCGACACCATCGACCATAGTATCCTTATACGAAAGCTTCGGAAACATGATGTTGACACGAGTAGTCTCAAATGGTTTGGATCTTATCTTTCTGACCGAAGCCAAAAATGCAGCACAAATGGCCATTTGTCAAATACTGCCCCAGTCTCTTGTGGCGTCCCACAAGGTAGCAATCTTGGTCCATTCCTATTCTTAGTCTATATTAATGATCTTCCCAATTACCTCACTTCAGCCTCGCCTAGAATTTTCGCCGATGATACTAATATAACCTTCGCTGCCAGTACAATGACTGATCTTGAGAATGCTGTAAACTTAGAACTAAGAAATCTTCAGCGCTGGCTTATAACCAATAGGTTAAACCTTAATATCGCTAAAACTGAATTCATGGTAATTGGGTCAAATCAACGAATACATGCTCTATCGAATAATCAGATCGATATTGAGATCGACGGGAAATCGATCAAAAAAGTCGAAGAAGCTAAATCGCTGGGCTTGTTTATTGACGAACACCTTTCATGGACAAAACATATAGAAGAAATTAGTAAGAAGATATCCTCAGCCACAGGCGCCTTTAAACGAATAAGACCATTCATTTCCGAAAGTACCGCTCTTCAAATCTACCAAGCGTTGATTTTGCCCCACTTTGACTATTGCTGCCCTGTTTGGGATGAACTCAGCGTTACCTTGAGTGAAAAACTCCAGAAACTCCAAAATAGGGCTGTCAGGGTCATTACCAGGTCCAGTTATGACACTAGTGCCAGTATCCTCCTAAATAGGCTCAACTGGGACAATCTTTCCACACGAAGGAAAAAGCTTAAGGCGATGTTAATGTTTAAAATAGTTAAAGGGCTTTCCCCAGCGTACCTGCAGGATTTATTTAGCGTCCGTAGTACACCGTATAACTTAACAGATTCTGAGATTAAACTAAACCTGCCCAAGCCACGCACGAACTATTGTAAGCATGCCTTGGGCTACAGCGGGGCGCTACTATGGAATAGCCTACCCGTAAATTTAAGAAAATCAGACTCTCTTGGATATTTTAAAAGGGAACTTGACAAATTTTACAGCGATTGTCAGTCGGGCTCCCACAAGGCAATCTTGTAAAACAGTGTTGTTTTAATTAATTTTATTAATGTACTACAAACTGAAGATTTTATCGTGTATAAATAAGTAAAGTATGTATGTATGTTTGTTTATTTGCAGTGCAATAACCAACGATTTTCGGGATCTTGACTTCCCTGGTTTGCTTCTACTGCTGTACTGTTAATGTTTTACCTACAGTGCGTACCATGCAGTACAGTTTTACCTTCAGTATAACAAGGAAAGCGTCCTTCTTTTACCCACCTGTCTTAGCCATACTTTACTGGAAAGTATTTGATTTTTGCTATCCTGTGAACAAAACGTGAACTTGAAATTAGCACAGTAATGCCACTGACAGTATTATTGAATAATTTTGTCATTTTTACCAAACGTTTGCGGTATTTTCAACAATTTTTTTGCGAAGCCGCTTTACGCTTAGGTTATGTTATTCGTATATTTTTGTGAGAACTCTCAGAACTGATCTGATAGGGTTTTGATATAAGTTTCCCTTCATTGTCTCCCATTAGTTAAACCTATGATCGTGTGAACGGGCTTAAGAGTTGTCTTCGATAGCTTGGCTGGAGAAGACTAATGCATGGATCTGGTCGGTACATCGATCTTTCACCTTAAGCTCAGTATTGGTTTGAGTTTGGTTGACGTTATTGCTAGTGTCCGCAAGTGACAATCACAATCATAGAGTAGTTTCACAATATGTGCCACTTTAATTACAAGAGATCTTTGCGCGCCTAACGGCATTGGGAAACGGTCTGACCAGGGAAACAAGACTAAAATCTCTTCACGACTGTTTCCTCAAATTTTGTAGCAGATGTTTTTCAACTGATCTCTGTGGCCTTCTTGTCATGTTGTCTTGCGTATTGTTTGTTATAATTTTATTCTTTCATAAAAAATTTCATAGGACAGCACTTGGTTCTCTTACCAGGTATATAAGTTGGCTGTAGGCCAGATCAAACTTAACTTCAATGGCGTCTGATTTGTTCACGACAGGCAAGGCATCTTTTCTGTAGCCATCGAACAAATGGGCGATCAATTTGTGTTCGTAGTCATCAGCGTGAGAGGCTATTCGAAAGAAAAGAAGCGAAAGCGATTTAAGACTCTACACTCATTTTTGACAGAAAAGGTATCCCTTTGTATACCTTGTATTGAAAAATAGTACCCCTTTCGTATACCTAAAACAGGAAGTCTTCTTGTCATTTTCATTTACGACGTTCAATAAATTAAAACAGTACAGTCGTAAGGTATGTGTGTTCGAAATATTTTAATGAAAGGCCCTTTTATATAAATACCTCAGTGAGAGATTTCCCTACCCTTTCATATACTTCAACCCGTGAAACCCCTACCCTTTCATATACCCGAAGCGTGAGAAAGGTACCCCTTTCGGGCTAAGCCTCCACGTATAGGCCATTATAGGGAGTACCCCCCCCCCCCCGGGGGGAGGGGTGCGGGCTCGATGTTCTTCTCCACTTGAGCTGTAAAAAGTTCTTAAGCTCATCCTAAGTTGCGGCTCAAGTACGAAGTACAGCAGAAATTGGTACATTTTATAAGTAAATTCTATTGCCTTACATGTATTGTAGAAACAACACCTGTTTCATTTTCCGTTTTGAGCAGTGGACACTATCCTAAATCCTTGAACAGTCAAGACAATTTACTCAACCTCTTTCTTATATTAGCTATATTTTGTACGTCTCAGACGTTGCCACACACTGAAGAACCACTTTTGAGGTGGACTCAAAGTATTCGCTCGTGTTTAGCGTTAGAAGCACATACAATCTCGGATCCAAAACACTCTCACTGAGTGATTAAAATATCAGCTAAATCGGGCAGTGCCATTAATTTACGGCTAAATCAGGGACACACTTTATTACAGACAAAAAATTAAGCCATTAATTTACGGCTAAAATGGGTTCACAGTCTATTACAGAGAAAACATTTAGCCATTAATTTACGGCTTAATCGTTGTTCATTACATTATGCAAAGGTTAAATTTAGCCGTTAATTTACGGCTAAATCGTTGTTCAGTATGTTATACAAATGATAAATTTAGCCGTCAATTTACGGCTAAATTGTTGTTCAGTATTCCATAGGAAAAATTTAGCCGTTAATTTATGGCTAAATTTATCCTTTGTATAATATACCGAATAAAGTTCTGGCTACTTTTGTGGTATCTTTTTAGAAGGCGTTTGTAGCAAAATTCGCCGTTGTCTAAACTTTGTGATCGGGGTTTATATATCGCCGCCGGGTATAGTCCTAATTACTCGGGCTGCCCGCGTCTCGCGCGGTGCCCGGGTCTAAAATTACCGACGGTTCTTCTTTTTCTTCGTCAAATATCATCCACAAAGCTCAATTCCGGCGTTTCTGCGCAAGCGCTAACTATTTTTAACAGAGTGATGCCTGTTGTCACGTATCGGAAAATGTCGATTCACCTTGTGTCTTTTGAAGTCTGAACAAACAATATGTTAAGAGAAGTGTCTATGCGAATGTTTGCACGTATTTCCATTTACAGCATTTATATCTAGATTTGTGACCAGTAATTTTGTGATGCACGCCAGTGCAAGGTCCGGTTCCATTTTATATGCCTTTCTGTTTTTATTCTTCCCAATAATAATTTCTTCGACTCCCTCGATCTAGTGTTAAACTCGTGGAGTTAAGTACAATTTCAGGATAAAATCTCTACTCTTATACTTTCTCTAGCTCGGTCGATGTTGGAACTGAGCATTTTGTGTAACTGAGCATTACTATGTACGTGACAAATCTTGACACGGAATAAGCAGACTCAAGGCTTTTTTAACCTGCATCTGGGCCAGTACAATCCTAGTTTTGTTCTATACTCCTTTTTTATACTCGGTCCGCTTTTTGTTCCTAGTCCGCAGCCTTCAGTCCTCATTTTATACCCAGTCCGCAGTCCGGGTCCGCAGTCCGGGTCTTCAGTCTGCAATCTATATCTTAACTTACCGTCCCCAGTTCTCTCCTTGGATGGCTTCCAAAATGGCGGTCTTTAAACGAGCGTTCGTACACCAAAACGTCTGCTATGCAGGCTAACGTTTAACGGAAAGGGTTTAATGAAAACGCACCATGCAGTCTGGCTAATGGAGTTCACACTGCTGGCTGGGAGAAAAAGAGATCCTCGAATGTTAGAGTAAAAGATACTCGTAAAAGCCAAACTTTGAAGGTCAACGATACAAAGGACCAATGGGAGTCGTGTTTGGCCTGCCTATTTTATTCACCATCAAAGTACGAAAAAATAGCTGTTTCGATGTTTCGGTGTTTCGGTGTTTCGTTTCGCTGTTTCGTGGTTTAGTAATGCCTGCCTGTGACGCAGCTAACCCGGGTTCGATGACTTTTAGTGGTATATATCACGGGCTTTATTTTTTCTGTTTCTCTTTTTCTTGTTCTTTTAGAAATATTTTTTACAAGTGTTATAATTATTGTTCTCAATGGTTGAGCTGTATTTTAGAGGAATATATGTTGATAGGGGTCTAAAGAAATAGACTCCAACACAAGCTAAACACAATGCGTCCGATGTAAGAAAGACAGACTTCCCTCTATTCTTTTGTTTAGCGCTAAGTTAGGCATACAATACTGTTTTTTGCAAGCCCGAGTTTAGGCTAATTGTAGCCTCTTGTTATACTTGTAAATATCAGCACAAATGTAATTACAACTGAAAAGGCTTTCTTCAGTGAATCCCCTCAAATTTATAGCTGTTTGTACTATTTCGAGAGCATTCACTGACTTGATGCAGATTCAGTGGATTTCATAATCTGCCTCACGCAACAATGTGTTTATCATTGTGCTGCGTGGGTTGGTGACAACGATCGAGGCAAAGGGTTCTTCCTCACGTTGGTTTATTGAGATTCTACTCACCAAAAACCAAGCAGGGGTTTTTCATCGCCCAGAGCTATAAATCGTAATGAAGTCAAAGTGACAATAAGTACTAAGGTCTGCTCTAATCATTTTGTACAAGGCCGGAGGGTTGACTGACCAACGCGACTCCTGCTGTGTGTACATTGTGTTTCTGAAAGCCTTTATAGCGATTTCCCTTTAATGTACGATTTCAGGGGAGGTTCCTTGAATATCTTTCTGAGCGTTGGCTGATGTTAAATAAATACCACTTGTCGATTAGTACGTTCTATAAACCTATGCTATGCTGGGTGCAATTGCGTGACAGAGGCCTAGGGCTTTCTGTTTCTGTTTCACCTTTTCCTCCACTAAACCCTAAGAAAAAAAGCAGTGGCTGAATAACATGTTGCTCAGTAAAACAGCTAGACAAACTTCGGATTTCCCCGTGTTTTCCATCACTGGTTACATCCCTCCATAGAAAACTGCTCAGTAGAAACAATTACCATCCCCTCGCACAACAATTTCTATCCTTTGTGGGGGTAAAATTTCAACAGCAATGATAAGATAATGTTGTATCACAAGTAATTAAAAAGAAAATAATCACAACACATGTAACTACAACTGAAAAGGCTTTATTGAGTGAATGTCCTCAAATTTATATCTGTTCGTAGTATTTCAAGACCATTACTTGATGCAGATTCACGGTAGATTTCATAATCTGCCTTATGTAACAAATTGTTTATCAATAGATTTTTACCGCATTAATCTCACGAAAACATACAATTTCCACGCACCGACATTAGTCACCTCCGGTTCTTACAAAATCGCGGCGAAAATGCGTTATTCTTTGCTCAATCACTGCTTTTGACGAAGAAACAGCTTTACGCCATACATTACTTTTTAGCGACTTGCAATGTTTGCCCCCTGGTGATTCCATAATCCGTTGCGCATAACATAGGTACCCGATTACTGGCAACTCATTCATTGCACCAATGGCTTTTTCAGCTATACTTTGTATTTGTGAAGATTTCGGGTTTTCGATCCACGTTACACACTTTAGAAGTGCCGAAATAGCGATTTGATGTTATTTGTTTATTTGTAAGACTGTAGAAACATTTGTTTGTATTCCTGCACATGTGTAATTCAGCTTTATCGAAGGTAATTTTCAATTTACTAACGGGGAGGGTAAGCGTGCAAAATTACTTCCGGCCGCAGCCTCGTTCGGATCCTCGTTCATTTCCGTCTACGCGTCTACTACATATTTTGTCTGCACATTCCATTCCACATTTGATGCCCACGATACTCATTCATTGCGCTATGACGCAATGAATGAGCTAAAAACGACTGTTACATGTTGAACGTTTTCAGTTGTATGAATGATGCTTAACAATATGTATAAGAGTGGCAGTTTTCACCTGGTTAATCACACTTTCAAGTGCCTTGAACATAACGTGTGGTAATTTATACAAGAAACTATTTGTTACCGAATAAACACTCTGTTGTGAATTACAAATATCTTATTTCCTTCTTATCATCGTCTGTATGGCGGTGGTTTCTGTGAGAGTTCTCAGTTATAATAGAAAAGCTCCTGATTGTTTTTATTCTTGTCAATTAACATTCTACATGCCGCGTGCATTTGAAAAGGTGCATGTTATTTCATTAAAGGTTAAGGCTTATTACGTGCTTATTCATTTGGTTGAAAGATTCACGTTAGCGCAAGTGACAGCTAATTAAACAGTAATACCCGTTTCATCTGAGAAACACCTGAAGCAAACTGCAAGTTTTCATCGGTTCGATATAAGGAAAAAATGTCTTAGATCGCATTAATCGTGTAATTTGATCGAACAAGGCCTACGTATCTGTTATTGAACTAAACAAAACATTACAACTCGGCAAACAGTTGAAATAAACGATTTAACATTGTTAGAATAAACAACGGAAGAGGTTCCATTTCAAAGCAGCTTTGGAATTGTGATTAGTGGTTAATCATCGCGAAAGCATGGTGAACCGCAAATTACAAAGACCTTAAAAAGCTGAAATTCTACCTCGTCACCAGTCCTAGTCACGGCGGAGCTACATGAGAAGCATGCGCATGCTAGCTAGTCAATTGCATTAGTGCTTTCTAGTCGATCGCCACGGGTTTTAGTCACTCCACGGGTTTTCACTCACTGCACCCGCTTTCTTTTGTGTTTACTTTCTATTCTCCAGATAACCTGAGGTAAGCTTCGCGGAAGCCTCCTTTTTTCGCGTTATTATCAATTGCTAACCATTTTTCACATTCAGATTACTGTATTATGCCAAGCACAATGGAAGAACAGTCAACGAGCGCGCCTTCTGTTGAGAGCCCACCGGGCGCAACAACTGACCCAACGGGCACCACGAACAAACTCGAAAAGGTCGTGGACCAGCTGAACGCTCACATGGACAGGATGTCCACCTTTCTGGGGCAATTATGCCAAAGCATCCCCACCGGGGAATGTTCTCGCGAAGCGCGGGAAACTGCCTCACACGACCCAATGGGCACAAACGAGCCTGGACGCAAACGACAACGCGGCAGCGAAAGCTTCTCTTCGGATGATGAAGCCGACGGCCCTTGCATGAAATCTAGCAAGGACTCTGACGCGATAAGCGTTACCGCCTCAGAGGAAGAGGTTCAGAATTTGCTCGATGGCGTAAGTGGGGGGAGCTCCCACAAAAACGACAATAATGAAGGCGCCGAAGACCACGATGAAATTCTTAAGGAGTTGACTGCCACCTTCCGGGACGAGGATAAAAAGGGTCCTCCCATCAAAAAACAGTTGGCTGAAATGGCCAACAAACGTTGGGGCAAGAAGCTTGAACGGGAAAAAATGTCCAGCCTCTTGACCAAATATGACTCCTGGAAAACTGCGTGGATATAACAGTGACTCGTGTCAATTCAGAAATTTGGCAGTCACTAAACTCCTTCAGGAAGAAAGCCGACCTTCGGCTCGCCAATTTGCAACAGGCTTTCCAGAAGGCAACGTTTGCAACCTTAACGAATGCCGATAAATTGCTCCGCATTTCTGATTTAAGCGGTCCTACCAAAAAGGAACTACTTACGAGCAGTATCGATATTGTGGCCTTGCTAGGGCATGCCGCAAGTGAGATATCTCTTTTGCGGCGGGAACAAATGAAACCCGCCTTAAAGCCTGAGTACCATGCCCTCTGCTCCTCGGAGACGAAGGCCTCTGCAAAGTTTCTCTTCGGGGAGGACCTCGCCAAACAAGTACGCGATGTGAAAGACACCCATCGCATTGGGAACACGGTCGGATCCTTCAAGGGCCACAGCCGTGGATATCGCCGTGACTCATGGTCCACAAAAAGGGAAAGCCACAATAAGAGCGGCTCCCACGCAAAACCGTCTTTTTTGGGGAAGGGCACGCGACCGAACAGTCGCAAGAAATTCCCCTATCAGAAGAGCGGCAGCCCTGCAGGGAAGAAATAATGCGCTCCCTAGAGCAAATCAAATTATCGGTGAGTGATTTTCCCAGCTTCATTGCTTTTTCTCTTCGTGGTTATCTCCAAGGTCGTTGCGACAATTTTCGGGCCGGATGTGTTTCACATTCCTCTGACGCCTGGAGTCGGCTGACATCCGATAAAGAGATTTTATCTACTGTTTCTGGCATGGCAATAGAATTCGATAGTCCTCCTTGTCAACACTACCTTCCCCAATCTGTCAGATCAGATTTTGATGCACAGGTAATAGATTTGGAAATAGCAAAACTATTGTCCAAACGTGTCATCGAGCCTACTGGGCATAGCCACGGAGAGATAATTTCCGACATTTTTCTGAGAAACAAAAAAGATGGTAGCTATCGGGTGATACTAAACCTAAAGAAACTCAATCAATACGCTAGCAAAACCCATTTTAAGATGGACACACTAAACACAGTCATCAAGCTTATTGAAAAAGATTGTTACATGGCCTCCATCGACCTTAAGGATGCCTATTATTCTGTGTCGATAACACTTTTGGACAGGAAATATCTCCGCTTTATGTGGCGGGGTGCACTTTTCCGGAACTTGCTCCACTGGCGGCCTATGGGCCGCACACGAGGCTAGAAATCACATCAATTATCTTGAACTTTTGGCGGTTTTTCTTGGGTTACAGGTTTTTTGTCACTCCCTTCGGAATACACACATCCGATTGATGATAGACAATACTACCGCTGTAGCTGTTATAAACCATATGGGAACGTGTCATTCAGATATTTTGAACACGCTATCTAAACAATTGTGGCTATGGTGTCTCTCACGTAACATTTGGATTAGTGCAGCTCACATAGCAGGGAAATCCAACCAGCAGGCTGATCTAGAATCCCGCCAAAATAAAACGGAGACCGAGTGGATGCTTATTAGGAACTCCCTTTCACACGCCTTAACGCAGTTGAATTCCCCCCCCCCCTGGATATTGATCTTTTCGCTTCGAGGCTAAACGCGCAGTTCACCCGATATGTCGCATACAGGCCTGACCCAGGTGCGGTTGCCATTGATGCTTTTTCCTTTGACTGGTCCACTCAAAATTTTTACGCCTTTCCTCCTTTCTGCGTGATCCCAGCTGTTTTAAAGAAAATCAGGGACGACAAAGCGACGGGGGTATGTGTGTTGCCCAATTGGCCCACGCAAGCATGGTTCCCTCTAGCGATGAAAATGGCAATTTGCGAGAATGTACACCTCCGGGCAGACAAATATCTCCTGCACCTCCCAAGCCGTCCCTATGTGATCCACCCACTACACAAGCAACTCTCCCTCCTGTTTTGTCTCTTATCAGGCAAACCCTGACTGATCATGGCATCTCTACAAAGGCCAGGGACATCATAATGGCTTCTTGGCGTACAGGAACTACTAAACAGTATGATGTCTACTTAACACGGTGGGAACAGTTCTGCCAGTCAAAGGGAATCAATCGTTTCGACGCGAGTGTGGAGACTGGCATTGATTTTCTGGCGACCTTGTTCACCTCTGGTTTAGGTTACAGTGCAATAAACACTGCCCGATCAGCACTGTCTTCTGTCCTAATTCTCCCCAACAACATAAACTTTGGAGCACATCCACTAGTGGCTCGGTTCCTAAAAGGCGTTTTTGAACTTAAGCCTTCTTTGCCAAGATATAGCTCCATCTGGGACGTCAGCATAGTCCTTCAACACCTCAGATCCTTGGGACCCCCAACACAGTTAGACCTCAAATCCCTCACTAAGAAGACAACTATGCTCCTCTGTTTACTAACGGGCCAGCGATGTCAGACCCTCACGAAGCTGGATACCGCCCTTATGCAAGAACTTCCAGGGAAAATCGTGTTTACTATTGGCGACAAACTCAAAACCACCAGGCCCGGCAAGCACCTCGCACCCATAGAACTACTGGCATACCCAAGAGACGAATCGATTTGCGTAGTGTCCCACTTGAAGCAGTACATAGCGTGTACAAAATCAGTTCGAGCGACGCAAGATACCAAGCTGCTTATCAGCTATGCAAAGCCGCACAAGCCAGTTTCCAACTCCACCGTAGGGAAATGGGCCAAAAGTGTTCTAAAGGACTCAGGAATTGATACAGGAACATTCTCCGGCAACAGCGCTAGACCAGCCTCTACCTCGTACGGCGTCCAGACTGGCCTAACTCTAGCAGAAATCCTCAAAGCAGGAGGTTGAACCAATGCTCAAACCTTTACCAAGCATTACCACAAACCAATTGAAGGGAACTTTGGAGTCAGCATTCTAAGCCATTTCCAGAACACTTCCGAATAGGAAGAATTTTCTCTTATTATTATATTCAGTGTATTATTGCTCGCTATCATCGCGTTGTCACGCAACATTGGGTTGCGGCTCTCGATGGTAGATCATTTGATAGTTACGTTGTATTTACTATGATATTAAACTACTATATATGTTGGGTTTATCTCCCTCTGTGTTCCTTATTGCCTGCGGTTACCTCGCGTGACCAGCTCTTTTAAGTCTCATGTAGCTCCGCAGTGACTAGGACTGGTGACGAGGTAGAATTAAACGAGACTTACCTTAAGTCGATGTTTGATTGGAATTCTATCTCGTCGCCAGTCAGGAACGGAGGAGTTACATGCCCTCCCTTTGTAGGGTATGTCCCACCCTAACTCCTCGCCCTCTGCTCACGCTCGGGTTTTTTCAAGATTGACTAGCTAGCATGCGCATGCTTCTCATGTAACTCCTCCGTTCCTGACTGGAGACGAGATAGAATTCCAATCAAACATCGACTTAAGGTAAGTCTCGTTTAATTTTAGAATTAAATGAGCAATTGAGATCACGGCAATTAGTTTACCTTGTGACGATGCAACCCCGAAGAGAATCAGGAGTGTTCCAAGGGCCACAAATCTTCGCATACAGGTGTAAGTGTCCATGGCAAACCAACAGCTCGTTGTGTTGTGCGATCGTTATTTGCCCCGCAACTTGATTTAAACTGACGTGCTGGCTTGAGAGCAGGAGATCAAATTCTTTCGTATGTAAATACACTATCGTTTACCGGCAGGAGATGCTGTTTGGAATGTAGTGTCAGCCGCAGGGATCAAGTGGAAAAATGCCTTATGACTTCCAGTGCGCTACAAAAGAGATAAGGTGAAAGGAAGCGGATTGGCAAACGGCGTAGTCTGTTAGCTATAGAGTCTTAACGTTAAAACATTAATGATAAAATAGTTATTGTTAAACAAAGCCTTGATATCGGCTATTTAGACGGACCTATTGGATTTGACAATTATTATTTACGTTTGCAAATAGTACAGATACGGTACCTTTGGACTACTTCCCTTTCTCCATTTGTCGGGATGTCTTTGACAAGTTGCCAGCATCGGACTAAAAAGTCTACTTGTCAATGTGCACTTGTTACAGTCGACATGAAAAACACTTGCGTCATAAAGGTTTTCTTGTAGAGCTACTTTAAAGTGTTAAAATGGTTTTGTGAATATCTCCCCAGGGAGCCTATCCACACGAAGACCGTGTTTGCTGGTGCAATAAACGTCATATCATTGGCACGGAAACACTTACAAGCGAAAGAGGCACGCGAATAATGAGAACTGAGCAAAAAAGATCAAAATTGATGTGTTGTTGCATGCGTTCAAAAGTAGATTTTATTGCAACCGAGTTCTTGCGTTTTTCAGTCTTCAGTTATGTTACCAGATACAGGAATAAGCGTCATAAATTGCAGTAATAACAGAAGCGTATCATTCACAAAATTTAAAGCCAAGACAAAAAGATTGTTCAAAAGTTTTTGCAAGGAATTAGGCTCACCGCTTTTTGTAGTTTATGGTAAATCGTGGTTTATCGAATTAGCAAACTGTTGGCCCGATCTCAATATAACGTTAAAAGAAAAAAATGACTCCAGTTTCCAACATTATTTTTTGTACACAATTGAATGAGCGTGGAAATTTGCAAGGTTCTAATATGCACAAAGCGACCATGGCAATATCCAACATCATCATAAAGAGATAGCCTGGGCTTGTACTTGCGTTCGTTTCGCCGGCTTGTGTTGTGGAAAAAAAAACAACAAAAGCAAACAAAAATAAAACAAACAAAACACCCACATTTCGCGAAACTGGTTTACTAACTTATAACTGAACACCACCGCCGGAACCGTTGCCAACAATTTTCCGCACCCTGCAGACGACTTATTCACGACATCGAGAAACCACTAAATGACTATCGTAGGCTCCTATCCAGAAACTCAGTGAAAGCGAATGTATACAGTGTATTTGCTGCTGCAGTGAGCCCTAGCTTCTCACACTGAAGGAAGCCCACGTTTCAGACTGTAAGCCGCAGTTTACAGAGTTGCATTCCAATAATATTGAACAACAAAGAGTTGAGTATAAGTCAATAGCTATCGTTTGAATGGCCACTTACTTTTGAACATTTGCTCCAAATGCCCAAACGTTTGAGCCACTATGTGCAATGAAGTAAGCTGCACCACAGGAATGTACCCCCTCACTACGTAGCTGTCCTTTTAATGGTTACAAGTTAGGATTACATACAAACGTGAGAACACAATCAGTTCACACGAAAAAGTACATCACCCAGTTCGTTTTAGATTACCATCACTTAGCTTACCCAGTATCTTTTGTTTTGTGGATACCTTGATCTGTCGGTAGGAGATCTTTAAAACATCTGAGTGAAAAAGTCGTTTTTACGTAACCTGCGTGCAGACGTCTCCTATTAAAGGTAATAGGAGACGTCTGCACGCAGGATATTTTTACGCTGCCAGTCAATAAACTTTGTTGTTTGTGAGGTCCTGTCAAATAACTCGATTTGAATCTTCTGTATTATTCATTTCCCTTTGGCACTTTTCCTGAAGCCTATTCACTAGGATTGATTAGTCTGTAACCTGCGGGTATGTGTTATGCTAAAAATATCAACCATTAGTCTGGTGGCTTATCGTGACAGACTGGACAAAAGTGCCAAAATTTGTACACATGTAGCTTAGCACTAGTTAATCAATTCTAGGATGGGTGCCCAGTCCAATCACTTATCGTTCTCATTTTATTAAGCAAAAAGAGGCTTCAATTAGCCTAAACTCGGGCTTGCAAAAAACAGTATTGTATCCCTAACTTAGCGCTAAACAAAAGAATAGAGGGAAGTCTGTCTTTCTTACATCGGACGCATTGTGCTTAGCTTGTGTTGGAGTCTATTTCTTTAGACCCCTATCAACATATATTCCTCTAAAATACAGCTCAACCATTGAGAACAATAATTATAACACTTGTAAAAAATATTTCTAAAAGAACAAGAAAAAGAGAAACAGAAAAAAAAAAAAGCCCGTGATATATACCACTAAAAGACATCGAGCCCGGGTTAACTGCGTCACAGGCAGGAACAATGACCTTTAAGCCACAGAGGTTTATCGTTATGCAAGTTGATAAAAATAGTGTATTGATTCCAAAAAAAACTAAGCACACTTGTTTTCGCTTCGATGGATAATTGTTTGAGAAAGGAAACGCTTATCGAACGATGTAGGATTTTTTCGCATAGACGTTAATGGAGTCTCGGTGAAATGTGAGTAGAAAATTAATTAGCAGAGTGAAACTGTTTACAAATACGTCAATCCAGGGTCATTTGAAACACAAGAAAGGAACGTTTCTGGACAGTTTCAAGTGACGCTAAACTGATCGCTTATCATTCAAAAATTAAAGTCCAGAAATTGAGATATTGTGGGAAAATAGTAAATAAACTACCTGTCAAAGTCTCAGGGGTGTGTCATATCCCGTACTTGAGTTATTCAACAAAATGTACATCTCAATGGAGCGGATACGGGGAACACGGCAGTCCATCTGGAGTTAAATTTTGGTCATGTTAAAAACTTTTTTCTCGCTGTTGAACTTGCAAATATTCGTATAGACACTTCTCTTAACATATTAGTTGTTCAGACTTCAAAGACACAAGGTGAATCGACGTTTTCCGATACGTGACAACAGGCATCATTCTTGCTGTTGATATGAGATTTACACTTCCGAATCACTCGGCCGTGAAAGGTCAAACTCCCTTTGTCTGTAGTCTCTAATTTTTGGCGTTCCCCTCGCGTCGCGTCTCCTCGCAACTTCGCGCGCGCACGTGTCTTTCGCCCGCCCCACAATCCATCGCCAAAATTAGAGACTACTCGCAGTCTACTGAAGCAGACACGAGGAAACACGGCAGTCCATCTGGAGTTAAGTTTACTCATGTTAAAAGCTTTCTTCTCGCCGTTGAACTTGCAGACATTCGCATAGACACTTCTCTTAACATATTGTTTGTTCAGACTTCAAAAGACACAAGGTGAATCGACATTTTCCGATACGTGACAACAGGCATCACTCTGTTAAAAATAGTTAGCGCTTGCGCAGAAACGCCGGAAGTGAGCTTTGTGGATGATACTCGACGGCGAAAAAGAAGAACCGTCGGTAGTTTTAGACCCGGGCGCCGCGCGAGACGCGGGCAGCCCGAGTAATAAAATATCTCACGTAATAGCTATGATGGGGTACCTGTAGTGTAAATAACAAAACTAGAAAACGGTAAGAAACAAGCAAGGCTGGTTACACGGCTAGGAATATATATTTAAACCAATATTTCGGGAGGCACAGCCTTCCTTCATCAGGGTGTTACATATTATGACCCTAAGATGAAACGACGTTACAGTTTTAAAAAAAGTTGTACATGTAACATGATATTATAATAAAGGTAAACAATACAACGTAAAATAAAAAAACGTTACAGTTTGAAAATTTGAAAAAAACGTAACAAGAAAACAAAAAGATAGGTATTATATTTCTTCTTTTCTGTTGATACCTAACGGTTCAAGAGTTTGACCTCTATCAATTAGATATGCTTCTCTGGCTCTTCGTACAACGTCACGATTAGATTTGGACAGTTCTAGTGGAATTAGTTGCATGTCAGAAGCGCTGTGACCGTTAGAGAGAAAATGTTCTGATACTGCAGTGGGTTTAGAGCTGTTGGTTTGTTTGTCGACTGTTCTACGATGTTCGTTGAAACGGTCCTTAAGTCGTCGTTTAGTTTCGCCTATGTATTGTTTGTGACAGTGATTGCATTGTACCATGTATATGACATTTTTGGAATTACAGTCAATGTGATGTTTGATAAATCTAGTTTCGCCGGTGGAATGAAAAGTATAGGTTGTAAGTCCATCAGTTATGTAGTTGCATGTTAAACAGTTGTGGCCACAGCGAAAGGCACCAAGGGGTTGATTATTTTTAGCAGGTTTACGTAGTTTAGCACTGACCAATAGATCGTTAATTTACTTCCAATTATTCTTTCTCATCCATACCCTTTCTGGACGTCAACGTGTCACTGAACAACGGTAAAATCACTACTGATCTTTACACTAAGGCTACTGACAAACATCTCTACTTGTTACAATCCTCTTGCCATCCCAGACACAGCAAAAGAGCTATTCCATTCAGTTTAGCTCTCAGACTTCGACGCATCTGCTCTTCTGACGAAACTTTCGCACTCCGTCTTAACGAACTTAAGTCTTATCTCAACAAACGTGGGTACAATCTCTCTTACCTCAACAACGAAATACAACGCGTTTACAACATTTCACGTACCGAAGCACTTGCCCCCAAACAACGCAATTCCGATACTAACCAGCCTACACGTGTACCCCTTGTCATAACATACAATCCAGCTATTCGCTCCGTATCATCTATTATTCACAAACACTTCAACATTTTATCTTCATCTCCCCGCTGCGTTGACGTTTTCAAGGCTGCCCCTCTTGTTGCTTTCCGACGTTCTAACAATCTTAACGATCTATTGGTCAGTGCTAAACTACGTAAACCTGCTAAAAATAATCAACCCCTTGGTGCCTTTCGCTGTGGCCACAACTGTTTAACATGCAACTACATAACTGATGGACTTACAACCTATACTTTTCATTCCACCGGCGAAACTAGATTTATCAAACATCACATTGACTGTAATTCCAAAAATGTCATATACATGGTACAATGCAATCACTGTCACAAACAATACATAGGCGAAACTAAACGACGACTTAAGGACCGTTTCAACGAACATCGTAGAACAGTCGACAAACAAACCAACAGCTCTAAACCCACTGCAGTATCAGAACATTTTCTCTCTAACGGTCACAGCGCTTCTGACATGCAACTAATTCCACTAGAACTGTCCAAATCTAATCGTGACGTTGTACGAAGAGCCAGAGAAGCATATCTAATTGATAGAGGTCAAACTCTTGAACCGTTAGGTATCAACAGAAAAGAAGAAATATAATACCTATCTTTTTGTTTTCTTGTTACGTTTTTTTCAAATTTTCAAACTGTAACGTTTTTTTATTTTACGTTGTATTGTTTACCTTTATTATAATATCATGTTACATGTACAACTTTTTTTAAAACTGTAACGTCGTTTCATCTTAGGGTCATAATATGTAACACCCTGATGAAGGAAGGCTGTGCCTCCCGAAATATTGGTTTAAATATATATTCCTAGCCGTGTAACCAGCCTTGCTTGTTTCTTACCGTTTTCTAGTTTACAATTTTATAGCTGGTTAGATCTATTACAGGATCCGGCTCTTCTATTTTGCAACGGTGGTCCTTGCTATTTAGTATTTTCCAGTGTTTTCATAAATAACAAAACATCGAATTTTACTATTAATGTCAAGAAATTAGTAAATAACCATTTTAATCTACAGAATTTCAAATATTCAAAAGGAGAAATAGTTATTGCGTTCGAGAAAGGAGAACGCACACCTTATTTCGTGTTGGTTTTCTTGTTCCTTGCGCTTGGGGTTCCTGTGCACGATAATACTGTAAGGACAATACTATAGGGACTCCAAAATTATTTTTCAGGGGCGAATAGTCGGGAGGGGTCGAGAATTTATCGGATGAAGTCGGAACTTAAAGTCGGAACGGTTGGGTAGGCGTATTTTCCTCTGAGTTCCTTGTGTTACACTACTGCAACCAGTTTCCGTTTTCATCCCGAGAAAGACTTGTTTTGAATTTCGCTCGCTTTTCTTTGTTGTTAATTTTTTTAGCTACCAAATACATTGTAGTTTCGAGTTTTCTCACAACCATAACAGCGCCAGGTAAACATGCAATATGTAAATATGCTTTTCGGCCTACACATGACTGGCTTTCGACGATGTGAAAAGTACGGTGCTCCAAAGCTACTCTTTTGTTTTGCTTAGAACAAGCGCTGTTAACATTGTAGCAAAAAGGTAAACAATGTTTCATTTCACGCAGGCAAAGAAACTGAAACGTTGTTTTGAAATATCGAAGTCCGCGGAGTGGTGCGGTGCGAAACATGATCTAATGAAACATGATTACTCTGTTTGCCTAGCACGTGACATAAATCTGCCACTGGGAAAATGCTTTCTACCGCTTTCCGTGAACGTTCCGTTGGTTAAGGCCCTGTTTACAAGCAGGGAAGGTAACCTAGTGCTATAGGGTTACCCTAGCAGGAAGGTCAAAGATAGCCCGGGTTTACAAGCAAAATTTCACATGTACGGTTACTCTGGCCCCCAGGACAACTGAATCGCAAACAAAATGGTCTACAAGAAAAGAGTTCTGCTAAGTACTTCGATTCTCCTTTCGTGCTGCCTGTTAGTGCTCGTTTCGAGTGTCATGGAATGCTGTTATGTTACCTTTTTATTTCTAGACAACGACAACAAGTTACAATACAATACTTCACTCGCGCGAATGGCTTGAATACAACATTTGAAACGGGAGAGTGATTCGACGAAGAAGATCACGAAAAAATCTTAGCCATACAGATCATTCGTGGAAGAAGTTTTTCGAGGGAAGGATGCTTACCTACCTTGCACTTGAAATGTTTTCTGTTTAGCTGCCTTGTAAACACATTGATAACAACAACAACAACAACAACAAAGCGAAGAAATGTGGGAGCGCTAGGGTTACCCTACCTGCCTGTAAACAGGGCCTAAATCAAGACCTCTATCGAAGTAATCGGCAGGAATACAACTTCAATATGGCTCAGAAATTGAAAACGTATGGACAGTGAGTTTTTACCCTTAACTGCGCTAAAATTGTGCAGTTATTTCATTTGCAACGGTTTTTCCTTTGCGTGCTGAACTGTCTTCTCTCATTCACCATTTTGTTTAAAAACTTCTTACTCGGTCTGGTCACTGTGCCCCTCACGGGAATGACAGACCTTCTGAGCTGACTGATTGATTTTGAATTTGATTGATTGATTGATTTTATCCTATCAGTATGAAATATTTTATACTTTGATTGATTTCATACTATCAGTCTATACCGTTGTAACACATACTTTAAGTGAGCTCACTAAATTATATTTTTACAGAGTAAATTACTGTTACCATTTAGTACTGAGAATATACTCTCCCCCTCCCCCCACCTGTACCCGAGTTCTCTTCCCATATTTGAAACACAGCAGTCACGTGTTTAGTTCGGAATAAATAGTTGATACAGGTTGTTGTTATATAATTTTGTCTCGTATTTTTGTCCATTTTCCACTACACACCGGATTCTGTTTCCCCAATTTTTACGCCGTTTCAAATATCACTGGTTTTTGGAAGGTTCGTCCGATTAGTTGTAAATTAACTGCTATGAGAAATTTCTAACGTACCAAGTTTCTGGCAGTTGAAATGGGACAGCTACTAATTTATGATCTGTGCATGGAACTACAGAGAAATTCTATGACTTACCTTAAATATCACATGAAAATTTTGCGACATGTTTATTTCGCGACACTTAATTTCGAAATTTTGCGGAAATTTTCTGATTTCGAATCACTTTAATTTCGCGTTTTTGATTAAGACTTAACCTATAACTTGTCCTTGAATCAAATAAAACTACTTCATTTTATTAACAACCGTAAAAGCTACTGAGAGGTTCAAGCAGCCAGCAGAACAGCACGACAAGGAGCCAGTAAATGGACGGTTTGAGGACTGTTCAAAAGAAATGCTGCCTGCAGCAGAGGAAGAAAATAATACTGACGAGGAGGATCAAGACGTTGCCTCAGAATAGTTAAAAATATGATTCTCTGAAGGTTTCAATGCTAATAAACTGTATGATCGTAAGACTACGAGGATTAAAATATAAGTAAGTAAGTATTATTGACATCAGAGAGTCACCTCAGTTATTTTCGCGTCATGTTATGTTCGCGACACTTATTGTTTGCGTCACTTACTTTTCATTAACGTGTCACGAAAACGTTATGTAATTAAGTACCTGTCCCATGTCTAGCTACTCACAATAACATATATTGGTTATTATGATGAAATACAGATCGCACCATTTGATTCAGTGCACAACTGATAAGCTTGGTTGGCCTGTGCTGCAAACAATCCCTCAAAAGTGTAACTTGGTAACCACCCACATTTATGTAATATGCATTTATACAATAATGAGCATAATTTGGATGACCTTCGAAATGAAATCTTCACAGAAATCCTAATGTTCATTAAATTATCTTTTAATTGCCTAACAGACTTTGTAAAGGGCTTATAATATATATAAAAATAACAATTGCTTGGTAACCAGGCACTTTTGAAACATTTTATGAAAGGAAAATAAGCAATTATCATTCAGGGAAATTCTTACATTAATTTTTAGCCATTTTACACTTCAAAACTGCCAAAAATACTATTTTGACACAAAAATTCTGGTTACCAAGCACAGAAGTGTGAAGTTGAAAAGTATTTCCCAGTTTATACGTTAACGAGAAGTTTCTTTCTTGGGCACCCATCCCAGATTTAATACTCATATCCCAAGGAAACTGCATACAAAGTTTGGCACTTTTGTCCGCTATGTCACGATCCGTCTCAAATTTTGCGTTAAGCCACCAGACTACATAGCGTTACGAAAAACAGTTTACAGTTGCACCTGATAACGGAGCTGGTTAATTTGGGCGAAGTTTCGAGAGTTAAAGTTTTGACATGTCTTTGATGTTTTTTTCACTAATAACGTCGGAATTTTTGCTCATCAAAAATTAGGTTGCCATGTGCAGAGAAATCTTCTCAACCTACAAGACTTTCATAACGAAATATCTCGCACTGAGATCTTTGCGGTTGCAAAGTTGCCTGCATTGTTATGTGTAGTCTCGATCCAATGAGGATCGACGGTGCAGGCCTTTCGAATTGGCTCAACAGGTTTTTTGAGCGAACGCAGTGCCAACAGGAATTATCATTAAAGCTTGACTAAGGAGACAAACCCTGCCATTTGGGCACTTGCCTTTGACTTCTGTTACTTCTGTACAACACCAACTCGGTTATCTGGCGTTTTCAGCGATACGTATCGGACATAGGATACCTGTTCATTGTGAGATAAACACGATCAAACCGATGGCACAGATTGCGGCAATCAGAGGTGTCTTGGTTATCACCTTAATTATCAATCAGTCAACATCCTACTGTATGCCATGCGCATAATTGGAACTATCCTCTCAGCGCTTCTTCAGACTGATTGCAGTCCGTTTTAGTGGAGAAGG
>JAEMWC010000161.1:935000-967500 GCA_016490735.1 Pachyseris speciosa | reverse complement strand
AGGAGTAAACCCCCCCTCCCCCCCCCCCCCCACGAGGCCAAAACAGCCCGTTTAACACGAAGAGGTAGATTTCAAATGATTTCCTGGAAGGAAAAGAATATTATTTTATGTCAAGTTTCTCCAGACAAAATGACAAACTTGAAGAAGTTAGCCTATAAATGTTTTCAACTTGCAATCCATTTCCTCCTCCTCGTCGATGGCAATAGACAACCGCAAATAGCTTCAATGCATATATATAGCAGGAACTATGTTAGAAAAGTTCAAAATGTTTTAAAGGTTTTATTGTTGCAGATACGTCTTCGGGTCTATCCAAATTGCGCTCTTTAAGCAGTCCTCTGTATTTTGTTTTCATCCTGTTACCTTTCTATGCCTGTCCGTGGGCTATGCTGTGACTGGCTATGCTGTGACTGGCTGTTGGAGGACCCATAGGGTGAACGTATAGGGTTACTTTTGGTAGCACTGATTGCTTTAATTTCTTTTGTCAAGTGTTAGTACCCGTAAACCTCTACGCTCTTCCGTACTTGAACGTTTTCGGGGGTTTTTTAAAGTACGATTTCAAACTTCCTGTCTCAACATCTCGCCTTGTTTTTGACGACAATTTCGATACGACGATCGCACGGCGCATGGGGTGTGAAAATGACAACTGTTCTAAGGTCATTTATGCTCACGTTTTACTCTTCTCCAGGTCACCTAAAATGGTAGCAAGCGACTGCCCTTAACTCGTAGCCTCTTAAACAGATCGTTGACCAACGCACAACGTTGTTTCTGATTTCGGCAGGTGGAATGAAGCGAGTTTCTGCAAAACTCCTTTTGGTGACCTTCACGATGATTCATTGAGGGTACGTTTTACACACTACTTTGCTTCTGTTAGGTATTGTATTTAACGAACGACTTGGTAAGCTACAATAGTTTTGATCCCGTTTTAAGTGGACTAGAACTGTTATTCAAACATTTGTTAGTTGCGTGCTAACTTTCGTCGCACTAGGTCCAATTCCAAGGATCTTTTCTCTGTTTTAATCTTCCAAGGCACTTTCAGCTGTTTCTGAAATTCATTAACGTCCTTGCTCTTACGTATACGTACATGTCGATGTTCATAAAATTGTATTCCGAAAATATCGGACTCCCGACTGAAATGCGCTTGGTTAGGGCTCAGCGCCGCGTAAGAGTAATGTTTTATTACCGTATATTTGAGTTGTTTGAAAAAGCCAATCAAAATTGTAAACCTAACGGATCTATCGAAAGTCGTTCGAAGTTTCTCTTCAAGCGTGCGCATGCGCTGTAAGCAACGAAGATTGCGCCCGCCCATGTTCTGTTTCCATAGTCACCGATTTTTGGAGCGTTTTCGCAAACTTTTTTTCATCGTTTAAGAAAAGGCGATCGCATAAATATAATTGAAAAGATATTAGCTCTATATTATTATGGTTATTAAAAACTGAACTACGGATATCAGACATCCAGCATTTTCACTGGCTAGCCGGACACAGGCTAGCAGCTCATATACCTGTACTATCTTATATGGTCAATGATCGCTTCAGCAAAAAGAGGAAGCTCAATAAAACTTTCCCTCGAAACGGCAACCATTAAAACATTAGTTGTCTCGCAGCGGAATTAACAAGTAGAAATTTCGAAACTGGAACCGAAATACAAATGGAATTCAACTTGCTGAATGTTTTAGAACGATAAGAAACAGTGCTGGGATCGTGTTAAAAAAATTCTTGCAGCGCTGAGAAAATTTTCTGAGCTGTTGATGTTTAGCTAATAGCAAAACGCACTTTTATTTACAGAAATACCGAAAGAGTTTTTGAACTTAACTAAACGAAATTGAAAGTATGTATCGATGTCACCAATCTGTAGCTATGCTCAAGGGCCACTCAATTCAAAACAAACTGAACAAACAAGAACTTCAGCTAAAAATTTCAGCAATAATCCACTATTGAAAATCTTTCCAGCGATCAGTAATACTTTTTAAAAAATTAACACACATTGAAAATGTTCTGACCTGCACTCGATGCAACGTATCAATCACCAGCTTAAAACTTTCCGGTTACAGATGTGATGTTTTGTAAAAAGAATGAGAGGAATCGCCGTTCTTGTTGTTTTTCATTATTCTATTCGGCCGCGGTTACAGTTTTTGTTCCACGCATATAAGCATGTAAGCTTAAGCCATTTCTTGAAGCATAACCTGGACATTTGTTTTGTTTATCCCTCATATATCTTGTTTCCGACCATTTTGTTGACAACCGCTACTCACTATCTATCACAGAATAGATAGCGAGTAGCGTAGCCAATCAGAGAACGGCATTCGTGATAGAACGCTAGTAGATTTATACTAATTGTTAAAACAATGCATAGAATTTCACATGTAGTAAAATTTACGTGGTCCTTTGAATTTAGTGGGGACCTTAACTACGACGGCGACAGCAACAAAAACGTCATTTCAAAATATAACTTCTCGTTTCTGTAACTCTTTCGCGATTATTCCAGTTTGTTCAACTTGGAAAATGCCGGCGATATGTCCAGGAACTAAATTACTATGAACGACGTCGAAGCAAGGAAAAACAAAGAAACATTTGCCGTCATGCGCTCACGTTCTCAAGAAAACCTAAAATTTGGTCATTTCACGTTGTTAGGGAGTTTAAGAAACGAGGACGGGAACCTCAACGAGAACGCCACAAAACAATAGGTTTAATGAGCAAAAACATTCGCTCTGCACGTGAGTATTACATTTTGGTACATTTCTTTGCCGTCCTCTACATAACAACAACGTGAAATGACCAAATTTTAGGTTTTGGCGAGAACGTGAGCCATGACGCCGTTCATAGAAATTTACTTCCTGGATAGTTTGCCGACATTTTACAAGGTGAACAAATTGGAATAATTGCGAAAGTGCTACAATAACGAAAAAATATATTTTGAAATTATGTTTTCGTTGCCGTCGCGTCCTCGTTTCTTAAACTTCCTGTTGTTTTGCTGTGGACGGCAAAGAAATGTGCCTAAATGCAGAACGCACGTGCAGAGCGATTGTTTTTGCTCATTGAGCCTATTGTTTAGTGGCGCTCTCGTTGCCGTTGCCGTCTTCATTGCTTAAGGTCCCTGGTATCACTTTTGAAGCAGTCTTAGGGTTTCCTTTAGTCCGACCCATCCCGGTATGCTGGACAGAGACACAAAACGTTCTTCACTAGCTTTTCGTACGACACAGTAGAATATTTGTACTGTTCTTTGCTTGTTCTTGTTATCTTTTACAAGTGTCATTCACCAGACGGCTGACAAGCTGGTAATACTCGTTTTTTCACGATATTTTGGTATCCAGAGTTAATCCTCTCTCTACCACGTATTTAGAGGCTTCTAACGTGCCTGTCTTAGCTACAAATTGCCATGTTTCAGGGCGCTCTTTATCTCGTTACTCCCTATTGCCTCGTTCGCTTAGTTGAGCAGGTTCCGTTAGTCTTGTAACACGACAGCAACGGACCAGTTTGACTGTCAACCGCTCGAGCCAGGGATGGAGAAGTAAAATATGGTAGTTGATATGGCAAACGCGATGGCCAAGAACCAGAAGAAAAACGTGTCTAAGACTTGCGCCGAAAAATGCCAATCGTTCTTGTTATATTCGTTTCCTTTCAAGTCATTTAAGTGATCAATGACGGTTTGCAAACTGCGAGTGATTTCATCCAGTCTGTCAAGAGAGGGGCACTTCAGAGTGTCAGAGTGTCTGGAAATGCCTGAACTGATTTCATCCAGTTCATTTTCCCCCGTGTTTTCTAGTTCTATCTTGCAGCAGTTGGTATCTTTATTGTAACTCTCAAATAACTTGCTCACGTGCACATTGTTACGCCCACGGCGACTCTTGGTGCGTTCAAGGCGATGGTTGTGGATTTGCTGATCCTGTTTCCCATCGTGGAATGGCTTCACCATCATGACTGGAGCGAGGATTCTGTAGATGATGTAACGATACCACACTGGCATGGGCTTGGCAGGATTCTTGTGGTAAACCCTCACCACGAGACAGGTGACTAGCAGCGAGAATGTTACCTCGCACATGACGGTGACGGCATACTTTGCAATCAGGGGAATCACTTCGGAGGTGCGCGGTACATTTTCGGTGAACACTAACATGAAGACCGTCAAACCAAGAAGGATTGTTATTACAAGAGAAATCCTCTCGCCAGACCCCGGTGGCAGGTAGAAGGAGAACACCGTGAGAACCGCTAATACAACGCACGGCATAATGAGGTTTGTTAAGTAAAACAACACCTTGCGACGAACAATCACCTCGTACGTGACGTCGATGTAGGGATTTGGGCAGCAGGCGTATTTGACGACATTTCGCGCGGCTGGCATCGAGACTAATTTCCATTCACCGCTGACCGTATACTTTTTGAGATCGGCTGTGGAACTTTTTTTGGTGAGGTTCAAATAATTCCCGGTGTAAGTCCAGGATCCGAACGTGAGCGGGCACCTTTGCTCATCGAATGGGAAGAAGGTGATGTCGATTTTACAGATGCTTTTAATTTCCGTCGGTGCATACCAAGAGTTCTTTCCATCGTAGCTCAAGACAACCTTTGTGTCGAAGTTGTACATTGCTCCAGTCTGGCCGATTCCAATACTAAGGAAGAAATATAGCCCATCAGATAAACAAGCAAATGAGAAACGAAAACGTTAACTGGCCTGATTAGCTCACTGTATTCATTGTTCATAAGAGACCTGTTCCGCTTATACTTACCAATTATTCACCGAAGTGGAGGTGAATAGTACTTAGCTAATCACCTCCGAGTTAACCAATCAGAGCGCGCGAAAAGTGCTATTCACATGTGTGGTATCTACTAATTGACAATACAATACAATACAATACAATACTTTATTCAAACACGTAACGTCTAGGAGCTATATATAATATAATAATAATAATAATAATAATAATAATAATAACTTAAATAATAATAATATTAATAATAATAAAAAAGGTCTATTTACTCTTATTTCAATTCACCCAGATTGTTTGCTCAGATAGACTCTTATTAACACCCTCCACTACTACCGTACGACCCCCAACTCACTTAGTGGCCCTTTGAATGTCCTCGTCAAGGATTCTGGGAATGTTTTCCTCTGTGTCTTCAACTTTAAACCTCAACCTTAAAGTGCCCCTAACCCCAAAAATTTTTTTCGCCTAAATAAATCTACTTATCATTCGAAGTATTTCGGCGAAAGAATTATTGGATTTGGTTGAATCCTCGATTTTTTATGGACAGCAAAAGTTTCATTCAATTTGTTGCACAGCCGAGTAAAAGGGAGTCTGGGTCCAACGAGGTTGGTGACGTCATCCCGGGAACGATTGAAAGATAGCTTCTCAGTCAATCTCTGTTTTTGCAGGCATGTACTAAAACCAGGAACACCGGAACACTGGAACACCGGAACACCGGAACACGCTGGAACACCGGAACACCGGAACATCCCGGAACACCGGAACACCGGAACACACCGGAACACCGGAACACCGGAACACCCCGGAACACCGGAACACCGGAACACCCCGGAAACCGGAACAGCCGAAAAACCCCGGAACACCGAATTTGACTGTGTTGTTTTGTTTTCCGATTACAGACCATGTAAAAAATAAAATGTAAATGTAATTTAAAGATCGATGAGTAACCAGGGGGCATAATTGAAAAGTTAAATAGACGTTCTCTGGTTAAAAGACAAAACCCGACAAAATCGCTTAAAATATCCCTATCGAGGCAAAAGGACGACAGTACACCACAGGTAAGACAATTTAACTTTAATTTAGCGTTGTTCAATACATATATTTAGCGATTCGTCACTAGAGCATGAAACATACGGTAAATCCCATACATTTACTATGAAATAACAAAGGGTCACACAAACAGATTGTCTGGTTTCCCTGTGGTTTTAATAGAGCGCTTGTGTCGAAGACTGTAGGACTCATGAAGCCGAAAAATTTAAAGGAAGTTAGATTGATGAGGTTTTCCTAAAGGTACATATCGAGGGACAATTATTTTAGCTGCCATTACATTCTGGACTACTTTGTGTCGCTGCGGTAAATCCTTTACCGTGTATCCGATACGCAGCACACCGAATATCACGATGCATTGGAAACGTGGTACATGCACATGTTTGGGTTGTATCACTATACAATAAACGAGTTTTAAAGAGGAGATCTTTTCACTGAACGGACTCATTGGAATTTTCTGTTTTCATCGTATAAAAGGGCATAAAATGCTTGTGAGATCAGCCGATGGGAATATGTTTATTTCACGAACAGCCGGTCTGTTTTTGGCTCATTCGTTTGCAAAACATCAAATCAAATTTTCTCTTAGGAGAGACATGTTACAGGTGACAATACTATGAATATAAATTATCGGTTAAAATCATGTCTTATTTGCCCTCAGAGTTAGAATTATTGAGCTTCCTTCAAAGAACTTTGTAAGTGCAACAGAACTACCGTTCCCGGGATGACGTCATACAAGCGCTGAACCCAATCTCCCTTTAACTCGGTCGTGAAACAAAATGGCGGCGTTTTTGTTCGTAGAGACTTTACCGGGGCACAGAAAAGCGAAGATGCAACCGAATCAAAACATTTTTTCACGTTTGTGCTTCTAATTCAGAGACGAATCATTTAAAATGAAAAAAATTTTTGGGGTTAGGGGCACTTTAATTTTAGTCAATATGAGATAGGAGATCATGTTTTTATAACCAAATTGAAGAATGTGATCTTAAGTTTTAAGTTCGCAGTTAAAATTGTTGCACCTTTTGAAAATTTGAACTCACTTGTTGTACAGTACAAGATCCGGCTTCCAAACCAACTTTGGGTCCACATTTATCTCTTTGATACCAGTGTAGTTGTCAGGATTCCATTTCAAGAAAGGATTTGCCCATATCTGGAATGTTAAGAGTCAGATATATCTAAAATTATCGAAATTCCAAAACTTGAGTCAAGTTGTGTAAGTAACTTCGATGACATTCCACGCATTTTAATCTTTATTCCACAGTTCTAATAAATGCATGTGACTTTCACATATGCATTCTATGTTTCTTCTTCATCCCTCTCGGGCGTAATACGAACAGAAAAAAATTACGAGTTCCCTTAATCATACATACATACATTACTTTATTTACCCTAGGATTTTAGAGTAGCTTGTGCAGCTAATATCTCCGAGCATTTAACCATCAGATGAGAGATAGACCACCACACCGGGAACTACGTCCCCTACTCTTTTCGAACAGTGTGTGGGTTCTTTTACGTCCCACACAATCAATTATGAAGAGTTGTGAGACGGGGCCTACGGTTTATCGTCCTTATCCGAGAAGACTAATAATCTTAATTGTTTTCTTAGAGTTTGGTTAGAAGGGTACCAATATATTCAAATCCCGTACGAGTCGCAGTTGTTTTAGGCTTTCTTTTCGCAACTGCGAAACATCGTTGCGATGTTCTTTTATGCCGTGGTTCAGATCTCTATTCTACAGTCTTACTTGGACATGTTTACACATATTGACCCTTTTTAGATATATCATAGAACACATCAAAGTTCTTTCCGTCCTTAGTAGATCTTAGCTTCTCTCTGGTTTGATCCGGCCAGTATTTGTGCCTTTGACCTCCCATTCTGCTATTTGCCCGGGGACTTGGGGACTGGCGTTTTGGGGGTGTGCCGTGTAGATTTATATGTTCTGACCAGTTTCTTCGACCAAAACAGATCTCAGATCTAGCCTTTACAGTTTCGAATATTTGCCATTTTCTAACCACTGCGACTCAAAAATCATATAATTTGAGGCAGCGCCTGCCATATAGTTTGTAATAAGGGGCGTGCCCTGGAACACATCACCAAAGCAATGTGGGCGCAAATTCTCTGAACCTCTTACCTGTCTTATCCAAATCTTGCTTGACAAAATTTGATTCTTGCCGTCCTATAATTTGCAACGAAAGCGAAAAAAAAATTAGCAACTCTTGAAATCGGTTTCAAATGTGGATACTTTCATGCTGTTTGACTGCGACTACTATAAAAGTTGATCGAATTATATGGCCACCAGTACACGAACAAATTTTTGATTGATCCTCTAAAGCATTATTTTTTCAAAACGTTAACGTGTTGCCAGCGAGTGGAAGGTACGTAAAGCCACCCTCGCAAGGGCGACACGACGACAGCTAGACTAACATACGAGGGATTGAACCACACTGGGCTATTCCCAACAAATTCGGACTTACGGTGGAGCATCTGCAAGAGCGGCTACAGCTGTCAATTTCTATCTAAGGCAAGCGACACGACCTTTCCGAAATTCACATCACCTGCCAAAGCAAGACATTGATGGAGTTGGGGCGGCCCAAGAAAGGTTTTTGTCGTCTTTCGAACAGCCAGACCCAATTACCGGTGATTGCTCAGCTCGAGCAATCAACCTCATACCTACAGACGTCGGCTTTTCCCAGGCAAGTCGAATATCGGATCTGCCTGTTTGGACATTGAGGCCCGTGCAGACGCTTGCAACATTGTTGACTAACCTCCAGCATTGCTGGGCCCAACATGTTGGATGCGTTTGCAGGTGCAGGTGCCTTTAGGCTACCTAACTATACAAGGATCTTCCATGTAAAAACTGCATTGATGTGTGCTCTTTCCATTTAATTTACATACATTTTATCAGAGTGTTTTTTTGAATGAAGTACTTCTACTGATACGCAAAATGGGGCCATCAAATGGATGTTGTGGCCAGAGCAAGTTATATCTTTGTTGAATTTTTGGAGACGTCTTGAGAACAGACAATCTTTTCCTGCTATAACAATACACGACGATGAATACTTTCAGTGTAACTTTTTAAGACAAAACCAAACCATTATTTGGGGTTTCTATAAATGCGAAGTGATTCTAAAACAGCGTGCCATGCATGCCTCTTTAGGCGAAAAAAGTCTCGCTTAGTGACGTTTTAAAAGTTATGCTGTTAATCATGTGTTACCCGGAGTTGACGCTGAAAGACAAATCATTGAATGACAAATCATTTAACTTGCAACTCTTTTAAGATTGCTGACATTGCTTAGTCGTGTTGTGTGGCCTTCGTCTTGAAAAGATCCGTCTCGGCGGCTGTATCGAAAACGGAAAAAAGCTTCACTTTTAGTCTTGGAAAACGATGTGTGTATCTCACATGCAAAAAAATTAGTTATGTTTTTTTAGTATCTTCGCATGTTAATAACTTCATTAGTCTGCTACACAATGAAAACACTATGACAAGGTACGTAATTTTTCAGCACTCGACCTATTAGCTCTAAACAGTAACAAAATGTGGCTCGAATGTAGGCATTTGTCCAACTGGTAAAATGCCTACTTCACTAATGGTATCATCTATTATAGTGCTACTAGTGCTAAGCCAAATAAGAAAAATAATACAAAATTCTCACCAGGTCGACCAGCTGGCTGTAAGCTACATCTAACTCAACATCCACAGCTTCACTCTTGTTAAACACAGGCCGAGACTCCTTATTGTAGCCCTTGAAGAGGTCTTCCATCAACTGGTGTTCAGAGTCATTGACGTGACTTCCTAGAAAACAAAATTCAAAACGGCCAGTCTGAAATCCTGTTGGTTAATGATACGGGCGACGATAATTAAATAACAAGTCTTTTCTTTAATTAAACCACGCCATTCCCAATCATGAAGTTGCGGCTTGGTTAATTTGGCAACACCTTCTATTCTTGGCCTTTGTCAGGTTTTTACTCACTGCATATAGTGTGGGTGGTTGTGGCCTATTGAGGTCACAAATGTGGAAACTACAATCTTGAAATAATGAAACATGATTTTTTTAATAGACGTGTGCAGCTGATATAGAATCGCGACACTGATGACATTTTCATACCGACCATACCGGCACAAATAACAGTAACCAGAAAGCTGTTTAATTCTTCGGCAGCTAATAATATAATGACAACATTGACATTTGGAGAAGTTAATATAATTTAAAGGTTAAGTTAATTAAGTTTTAATTAAAGCCGGAGTGCCTGAAAGTGATTTGAATGTAGCTGCTTTTGGAGGGGACTTGAAATTTCAATATCTAATTTGGTCGTTTTGTTCATTCGGTAAGAATCAAATGAGTTACCTGCAGTGCAGAGAGTTCGTAATTTTGTGCGTAGAACCTTCGTCATTAAGGACGTGTAATTGGAAACGAAATTATCAATGCAGTATACAATGATTTTTAAAGTTTCGGAAATATTTAATTTGGTTATAATACTTGTTTACTACAAGTGGCAGTAATGCACGATACCGGCTGAGGCGGTTTGGAAAAGACTTCCAAAAACAAACATAACACTGCCTTTGCTTTTGCAGAGTGTGTAACTGAAACAGCTTATTCAGGGACCAACATGGAAGGGTTATTCAACAGATTATTCTGCAGTTATTCTGCAGATTTATAGATATAACCTGCAGATTTAGATGGCAGGAGTATTTTTAAACGTAGAAAGTTATTCCGTCCACTCAATCTGAATAAGCCGATATCGTGGCCAGAAATATTGCTTTGATTCCTATCTATTCAAAAATTGATATAGAAATAACCTGCTTTGACAGCAAGGGTAAAAAATAGACATGGACATAAATAATTAAACTTTGTAGTCCGACTGGTCTGAAGCCAAATAAACTTTACGGTTGTTTGGGTTGTTTTCCCACGGTACTCCCAAGCTAACTTTGTAGCAAACAAATTCCTAATCCAGTGCTGACTTACTGCAAATTAGGATAACTATTTATCGTTTTCAGACAACTGCGGTTGCAAACTCTCTGTCTTCTTTCCGTGAAGTGGATAATTGAAATTCCGGGATCAGGAAACCAGTGAGACTAAAAGCGTGGCAGTCATCAAAAACTACTCTTCCGTTGTGCGTTATTCAGAGTTGACATTTTCTAAATACAGGGATAGTTTCAGAAGCTGAGAGTTTATACCTGATAAAAAGGCAAACAAATGCGTAAGAGCATAAACACATGGACAATACAATACCGTGTTCCATTCTCTGTAAAAATATAAGAATAGGAACAAATGGAAAACGAATTAGGTTTTTCACCTTGAGATAATGCACCGTCCAATACTTGTGTTATGACGATTAATCCGAAATAGAGCGTTCCCAAACTCAGTTCCATCCTTCACCTGCTTCGTCTAGCCAAGTCGTCTGCAAAAGAAAACAAGCGTTAAAACTTTGCCGGGGTAAACGTCATGCGTGGTTAGCCAACTGCTGTAAATATTAAGCAAATTACAGTGTAGCTGAATGCCAAGAATTTCTGGCGGAGAAAAGTTACGCAACAAAAATAATTCACTGTAATGCAAAAACGTTTGGTCTTGCCTTTGGAGTCCTAGGCTAGCTTTCTTAACACTAACAACTTTGAGTCTTATTATTTTTTGGTCTTACTTCCGCTGGCCGTTTCGTTTAGGAAATGTGTCGTAATTGAAAACTGAAATGAGACGAAATTTGCGACGCTTGGCTTGACTCTAATTAAAGAAGGCGTGTAAATGAGTTATTATCGCCAATCGATGATGGGCCGTTTGATCGCAAGGTGTAACCTTCAGCCTGAGAAGCCAAATTATCAAAAGGGGCCGATTTGTTCTGTTTTATAGTAGATTACATAAAGCTGGCTACTCCGTCAATTGCTTAAACGTGTCCCATGTCTTTATTTGCCTGTGAATGCCAAGTGAAGTTGTGTGTAAATGGTGACTTAAGAGGCTAATCTTTTCGCACACATGAGTTAATTCCATGGATGGGAGTCAAACAAACGGGACCAAAAGGGATGTAAAATGCGCAATACTCTATTCTGCCACCCGATTCGCGGTGCTAATTGTAAATAAACAACCATTTATAGAGTTAAGCTAATTGAAGTGAAAATTGCCATTGATTTCAAGTGTGATATTGGTCGAATAACGAACTTCCGATGATTTAGATGATAATTAAATAATGGCTTTGTCCTCGACAAAGAATACCGCAAAATCGGCCGCATTCTTCATGTTTTAAAATAGTTTTTTTGGCTCTCCACAAAACTGTTAATTTTCCTCAGATAAAAGATGGCAATGGTAATGGTAAAGTATTTGTAAACCGTTCATACACACAGGGCCTGTTCACATGAAGGTGGAGGACCCCAGGCAGGTGAGGTCCCCCACCTAGGTGGGGTTACCACGCTCTCCATACAATCTCTCTTTTTTTCTCGATAGCGTTCACATGTGGTGGGGTACCTCACCCAGGCTGGTTACCCGGTCAGCCAGGGCGGGTAACCCGCCTAGCTGGGGTGAGTTTTCTCCATGTGAATGCTGGAGGTGGGGTGGGGTAAGGTTCATCCGGGCAATTATCTCTGAATTCTTTTGTTAATTCTTGTTTTTTAGTCACGCGTAAGTCACGCAAGTAAAAAAAAAATCGTCAACCATTCAATAGATAAAGTGAAGAAGTTGAGATATTGTAGAAGAGTAATAAATAAACAATATGCCCAAGCTTCATGGCTGTGCAACGTCCCGTACTCGAGTTATTCGTCAAATGTACCACTCAAACTTATTGATGAGCTCCAACATGGCGACCGGAAACGAGTGAAAAACATCTGGGACTTAGGGCCTGTTTATATGGCCTCGGGTACCCGAGACAACCCTCCCCCCGAGTTACCCTGGGCGAGCTATTATTCCACTTATTTCTTTGAAAATTTCTACCAACCGTTTACATGAGATGGGCGAGACAACTCGGGTGGGCGAGACAACTGGGGTAGGCGAGTTGTCTCGCCTCGGCAGGTAGGGTAAACACTTTGTCTCGCCAACCCGGGACGAGACGGCCGAAAATTAAATATGCGCGTATGCGAAAACATGTGAATTTCGGTCCAATTTTTGAGTTAAAAAACGCAAATTTATTTCAAGGAATTTCATTTTAAAAGCCAGCATTACCCACAGTGATCAGATAGAGCGGGGAAGAGACTGATTCGGAGCTAAGTACGAAGCTAAGTTATGTGACACGTTATAAACTTCGAATTGGCTGATGGCTCACTGGGCCTTTTATAAAAAGAAGTATCGAAGCAAAAATGAACCTAGGAAGGAAATTTTCAATCAATATTGACGATATTCAATCAAAGAGCGACCAAATACAAAGAAAGAAGGGTAACTGGGGATTTGTAAATTTGAGACGGGCAATGAATAACTAAGTAGGGTCAACTTTGTCTCGGTCACGCAATTCTCATATAAACGCTCGGTAAAGTTGTCCTGGGGAGGAGGGTTGTCTCGGGTACCCGAGACCATATAAACGGGCCCTTACTTAAGCTATCTCAAAGGCTTTCTTCGCTCTGTTGAGCAAGCAAACTTTCACATAGACGGTTCTCTTGTCATATTGGCTTTTAAAACCTTAAAAGCGCACGGTGAATCGATGTTTTCATTTACGTGATACGCTTGTGGGCAGACATCTGTTATGTCACACACTGTGGAAAACTATAAAACAAAGCAAGGTACCGAGCTGAAAACGTGGAAGCAGATACATTTATAATATGCCTTTTACATGATGAAGATAAAAATGCAAAAATCTGTTTACTTTTGAGTTTTAGTTTTTGACATCATGACAAAAACCAAGAATATACGTTCTTAGCGACCACGCGATAGCATCTTAAACCTCACCCCAGCACCCCGGGGTTGCATGTGAACGCTAGCTTTTATGGACTCCACCTAGGTGGGGGACCTCACCTGCCTGGGGTCCCCCACCTCCATGTGAACAGGCCCATAGTTTCATGACGGTTTACATCACTGGCCGGGGGAATTGACCAGACTGCTTGAGCAGTTTACAATTATTGAAGTAAGTAATGAGTGCCCCCGTAATGTAGATATCTAGGACAGACACTAGGGGTGGTCACAGCCAAAGGAGGACAAACCACAACTCCCATAAGGTATCGCTTCGAACTATATTATTAAAGTGTCGAGGACACGTGATCACTTCATTTAAAATGGTCGCGATGGAGGAACAATTGTGGCAAGCGCCAATGTTTCGGAAATCAAACATTTTATATCTGTATTGCGTGGACACCGAGTATATTTCCGAGTTTACAGTGCCTAGTTTACCTTTCCTTATTAAGCTGAAATGTTTGTTTGCACACGTGAGTTTTCCTGTATCTCTTTCGGAGCGCCGAATGGTTGTCTTCCCGCTCACAAAGCGTTTCCTTTGACAAAGTGAAAGATGTAGTTTCGGCTCGCGTTATCAAGGTTACATCAAGTGTGGAATTTCAGGTGAGAATCAGTAGCATTCATAACAACTGTTGTCTGTTTATTAGAGTCGTTAAAATACAGCGTTATATGAGCGACTGTTGCGACTGCGAATTGCAGATCCATCCTGATGAGGTCGAAGACGATGAAGAAATTATGTTCGTTTAGGATTTCGATGTGGATGATGTCTTTTTATCGCTGACTGCCTCTCAGTGTTCAGTTCAAGCCAAGATTCCCTCTAAGCTGACTTTGATCGCTTCTGTGCCTTATTTAGATCCTAAAACTGTAAATTGCAATTGTGCCAGCGAGTCTGTTCAAAGGAGGGTTTGGCTTTCATCGAGTCTCACTTCAGCTGCGAAAAGAGCCACATCGTCCATGCAAAGGCTGTCGTTGTCAGACATCAGCGAAGAGGAAGAGGGAAACACCGAGAGAAGGAAAGTGAGGAACAGGAACTGCAGGATGCTGACGAAGAAGTGTTGGGTTTTTCTGACCGATCGTTTAATTGCTAGACGTGGAGCCGGTGAGTTGATCGCTCCTGAGAACCAGTGAGAACACAGCTAGTGATGTGTCCGAGCCTTTGCTTATAGAATCGTTTACCTTGAAAGGTAGCTCATACCATGAACATTTTCAAAAGAGCCTTAAAAACTGTAAGGATAAGAAGATCACGAAGGAATCATTGCCAGTCAGTCAAGTTTTGAGCCAGTTAACGTACGCGATGAAAATGCCATAGTAGTGCATGCATGTCCTGGAAACTCATGGGAACCAATAGGCTACAGTTGTCAAAGTCACACAGGCTATCAACAGAAAGGAGATCACAAACTCTGATATTTCCAAAATAATCAATTCTGTTACATGGAGTATTTTGTCAGTGAGCCTCATCTTGTTGTTTTGGCTGTGTCAATATGACAAAAATAACTAAAACAATGCACTGTGATATCCAGCTGACTTTTTCCCTAGTTTCTTTGTGTTTTGTTAAAAATAATGATTAAGAGAGCACAGACGGGGGGGGGGGGGGGGGGGGGACTGGTAGGGCTAAAGCCCCACCACTTTTGTACTTGTATTGATTTCATAGGGCTCCAGATGACATTGAGAATAATTATATGAATTTTACTACTTGAACTTGGCCACATGTTTTAGCCATACCACTTTAAAATGGTCTCTGGGTCCATCAACTGCAATTATTACTCTTTTCGATTTCATTTCTTGCATTTGGTATAAATTACATTTTTGAGCACAGGCTTGTGAAACAAAACAAAAAATTAATCGGTGTTTTTGTCTCGAATTTGAACAAAAGACAACAGAAGTTGTCAAACATGTATTTTGGTCCATATTTTGAAGAAGACTAAGCTAGATACAATAACCAAAAATATAAGGCCAAAGCAAGTTGTAAACAAAAAAGAATCAAACTCCTTGACTTTGTATTAAAAACTGAAACAATGTGCCTACTCTGCCTGAATGTGGTACTCATCGTACCAGGGAAAGGCCACATAATGAAACATAGTTGGTGTGTTGTGTTTGCATCTTGATAATTGGCCTGTTTTGTAATTACACTGTACATTATTTGAAAAAAAAATCAAAAAAGCAGAATGCCATGTTTTGAGCACTTTTAATTGCAAATTATAATAGCTTGTAGAAAACATAGTATATTGCTTGTTTGCATGTAACATCATGGCGGCCATGTTGGTTGACAAGAATAATAGGCTCTCTGCAGGAACATAAACTTTATTTTTTTTGTAAATTATACCAAAAAAGGTATTGTATTGTCAATCAACATGGCTGCCTTGTCACATGGGTGAAAACCACGAATATCAAAAGAAAAAACATCTACATTAAATGCTGTAGCAGTTGGCTTTCTATCAAAATTTAACAAATGGTAAGCGGATCGGCGTGCACTATTGAGTTATGGATGCACGCGGGGGGTTGCTAAGCACGAGAGAACCGTAAGAGTCGCTCGAGGCGTAGCCGAGAGCGACTCTAGCTTCTTGAGTGCTTAGCATACCTCCCAAGTGCATCCATAACTCAATAGTGCACGCCGATCCGTTTACCATTTGTTTTATAACATATCAAAAACATCGTACAGAAAGCAAAGTCTCATTTTATTGCACTAAAATGTTCATGTAGTCTTACATGACCAAGAAAAACAAGCGCGCGAAAGTTCATTCACAGAAATTGCAACGGCTTCGGTAGGCACTATGACGATACAAATTTTATAAAACCTCACCCAAAAAAGCGCTTTCTAAGCTATATGATGCTAACAATGAGCCACTAAATTGCTCCGATTGTAGACGGCTTCCAAAAACGACTACAAACAGAAAATTTGTCAAGCGTCATTTAAAAATTGGCTGAATTCCAGAGGAAGAGTCGTTGAAAACGATTTGCATGTTTTGAATAGTGCAGTCGCCAAAGAACGGTTTTGCAGGCACATGTTTTGTCAGGACTGACTTGGGAAGCTGTTGAGATTGCTGAGGAATTTCCAATAGACGACTTTCTTCACTGGCAGGATGGGAAAGTGCTCTTGACAAGACTTGGCTGCAGTCATGAAGTTGTGAGGTTGAAGGCCGCGAGTTGTAGCTCACCAGGGACTGCTCACTGCGATGTCCTGAAATTGCCATGTTATGACGGTTTGATATCCCTGCATTGGACCAGAGAGTAATGGCAGTAGCCCTAACACTATAGTTTGTGTACGTTTTGGACAAACGAGCTTCTTCGCTAATAGTTTTCATCATTTTGGCGAGGCTGTTTATCCCAAGCGGTCGCGCTTCGTACCAAACGGCATCTTCAGTTGTGCTTGTTTTCTTCGGATACTGAAACAAGGCAGTGCACTTGGATTGACTTTCTGAAGATATAGTTTTAGGGCCGTGTAGACGTCATCTTGGTCTTCGGTTTCGTACATTCTGGCTTCTTTTTCTCGGCTTTCAATGTCCTTTAAGCCACCTGGATGATTTTGAAGCTCGTCGTCGTTAAGCTTCTTTGACCTTCACGGCCCCTCCTGCAGAAAAACAGGACAACATGGAACCAAACGTTCCTCAGCAAGGACAGAGGTGACACAAGGAGAAAACCCCACTTTAGCTTGTGCAGACCTTGTTCTTCAATGACAGGTTTGTGCGTGACATTTTCTTTGCCGCTTCGTTTAAGATTTACGATTTGAGCATCAAGCATTTGATTTGACCTTGCAAATCTTGGGTCAGAGGAAATTTGCAGGCCTCTGTTGAATGGAGGGGCATTGAGATATCTTTTCACCGAATGCCGAAATCCTAGCAGTGTTGAGTTACTGAATTCTTCGCCATTTTTGTTCTCGCTTCGGCATAAAATCTTCGTAAATTTTGATCAAGCTGTCCGATCTTCATTGCCTCGAGCGGAGTTTGAATTTGTTTTTCTGCACACCAAACTGAAATTAGACAAAAAAGAAACAGGTGATCAAAGCTGTGATCCTTCTAAGCAACTTAATTCCTTGATATTTTCGCCTGTTTGTTATTGATGGAAGTACTTTTAAGTGCCTAACTGCAACAGGTATGTGACAGCTATCTTTAAAAACAATAGGGCCATTTATACGGGAGAAAATATGACGCGTCTTATGTAAGACGCGACTTAAATAAGACGCGAACTGATCGTATAAATGGTACAAAATAAGCGTTCGCGTCTTATTTAAGTCGCGTCTTATCTTAGAACAGGGTTTTCAGCTGTTCTTATTTGTCCGCGTCTTAATTAAGACGAGAACTTCCTCGTATAAATAGTTTCGCGTCCTAAATAAGTCATGAGCTGTAAGTGCGCTTGCATAAAAACAACAGCAACATGAGCTTGTCTTATGATTATGCAAAGCTTTGCAAAAGATGGCCGGGAGAGCCAAAAGTGAATTCAGCACCTTCCTTCTTTAACCTGCCATCAGTCGCACCAATCCGTATATCGCTTTCTTCCGACTCTTCTCGGATTTCTGTTGATTTCTTTGTATGCTACGGCGTGGTCTTCAAAAAGAAAAGAAATCTCTGAGAAAGTCTCTTCTTAAAATAACAGGACAGCACGCTTTTGTTTCTTGCTACAACGCTCTATCTTGGTGGGTAAGCGAGGCTGTATCAAAAGTAAGACGCGAACCATTTATACGAGATCTTCGCGTCTTATGTAGGACGCGAAGGTATAAACGGTACAGTTTGCGTCCTATTTAAGTCGCGTCTTAGATAAGACGCGTCTTATTTCCTCCAGTATAAATGGCCCTAATGTCTACAAGGCGCAGCATTGAATTAGTTTACCGTTTACGTAACATTTTAGTGTAGATTGTGAAAGTATTTCAATGGGTTTAAAAATCTCATAACTACGTTTCAGTTTCTTTGTCAAATCCAGAAAGAATATTGACCTCTGTTTGCTATTTTAACTTACCCTTAAATATTGACACCGACCAGTTTGTAACTTTCTTCGTCTTTTTTGAATGCCTTTCGCTCACCAGCTCGTTCAGCTGGCTTTCGGACAGGCTTGCAAACCGCTTTGCAGGTGGCTCCGGAAAAATGTCCGCTAGCAAGTCAAAGCATGGCATTTCTACGTATTCTTCCAACAGCTGCGACGAAAATTCCTCCTCTCCAGTAGCTGGGTGGTCGGCCATTATTCGTTTTGAAACAGTCCTTGGCGAAATTTAAGTTTATAAACATTAGCGCTCACGTCAGCAGCGTTCACCCATGGGCAAATAGTAAATGGTTAATTGACCAATCAGAGCGCCCGCTTTTCTTTAGTTATGTTATAATTTTTTTTATTAACGTGAGGACATCCTTGATTAACTTTGACACTGAAAGGGCCATGCTTGAAATAATTATTAGCTTTTATATCGCTATACAGAAACCAATTTACTCCATCAAGCCATCTCACAAACTTGAAACCGTTATAATAATGTATTGTTCACCTGGTGCAAATAGTGGTGGCAACTGTATTAAAAATCTTTTTGGTAAATGAGAATTTTAAAACATTGACTAAACCTCTCTTTAATAATTTCAACTTTCTTTGTTTGAATCCTTATTTGAATTACCCCTTGATATAATAATAACAATAATATGATGTGGTAATAGGACTGAGTGGAGAACACTTCAGGGAAGTAATCGGGTATGTGATTTTAAACTGGCTGAGCGTGTAGCACGAGGCTTATTTGAAATTACGATCACGATTACCCCTGAATTGTACGACACGAAGTCCAATCACCAATTAATTGTGTCAGAAACAAAATGCAAGAAACTCAGGAATTGAATATGAGCATATATGTTGTAGTTCAATTTTATTCTTGGTTCAATCTCGAGTTTCTTTTTTTCTTGTGTAAATTATGTATGATAATGAGTACAAAACATTAGGAAAACATAAATTGAGCCACAACATAAATGCTTCTTATTGTTTTCAATCTGGGGCTGTCAACCTCCTCACTTAAGAAATTCTCCTTGATTTTGATTGGCTAGCATCAAACTGTCCGATTTGGCCTGTCTGATTGCAAGTGTTTGTAATCGGACAGTTTGGACCCGAAACAGCCAATTTTCCCAGCGAACCATGAGTACAAATGCTCTATTATGCTCAAAGCATCAATATTTTAATGTTCATCAAAGAACTTCAGTAACAATTGTTCCACATCTACAATGAATTCTAACAAGTCAAAGCTCTCCAAAATTAAAACAGTTAGTTGTTTCTCAGTTAAACAATGCAGTTTTCCAGTCAGTGATGGGGAGAGATTGAGGTAAGCTGCATCACTGCTTGTTCCAGGTTGGGTGACAGGAGAGCCATCAATATAAGACTCGACAGATATACCAAGTGCATCTTCAGCCTCGTCAATCGATTTATACTTCTTTTTTAAGTTAATCATTCCATGGCACCGAACACTGGGTTCTGAAAAGAAAAAGGTTAAGTGACTGCACTTTACAGTGAAGGTCTAATTACAGCATTTGGAAAATAAATGACTGCCCCTGTCATCATGAAAGTCAGCTTGTGGATATCATCATTAACACTGCAGAACATTCAGTGAATTGAATTTATAAAATTAACAAACAGCAAAATATCTTGATCTGTTTGTGTAAAATGTTCTCAGCTCCAAGTAAGCCTGTGTTTTATGGATTTCCTTTTCAGTGAGTTCTAACATAAACAATATGTGAAAATTATTCATCTCATGCAAAAAATCTTACTGGTTCTCTTGTATGAAGTCCCCACAGTTTGCTGAATGAAATCAGCAGCCTTATCCCAGTATTCATGCTGACCTCCTAATGTTGACCATTCACCAGTCTATAGCTCACTGAACAGGGAAATAAATTGCATCAACGCAATCTCTTCGCTTTTCCCCCATGCAAAGGCCACTGTTTTCCTCTTCTGGGGCGAAATCAGCCGCTTCGGGCTTATGGACGTTTCTCTCGTTCATCCATGACAGTAATAATCTACAAAAATAACAGAGGAAAGGCAACTAAGATCTAACCAAACATCTGATAGGAATATCTCGAAAACGACAGATGAAATGAAACAACACATGGAAAATTAAAGCTGGTTGGTGAGTTTTATCACACCTCGCGAGCACGTGGATGACGAAAAATACCAAATTTTGCGGCCATAAAAGACATTGAAATCGCGAGGTTCTTCGAGGTTCCAAAATCAAACCACCTTCCAATTTATCTTATTTTGATATTATATCAATCTACCATCCTCGGAGACCCAGGGGCAGATAGTCGGGACGGGACAAAGATTCGGGACGAGCGAAAGTTTACAAGACAGTCGGGAGAGCCCCTGGGAACATGTCTTTATCGGACTAGTTCCAGAAGCCATTGAAATACAGTTTCCTGATTGGGCGGAAATTTTCTGGCAAGGAATTTTTTTCTGCCCAATCGGGGATCAACTTATATATCGCACACCTTTCGTGACTTTTTATACCGAGGGTAAAACGTTCAATCTGCTGTCAGCCATATTTTCGATCGCTGTATCGACACTTCGAGGAAAGTTATGGTGGAAAGGGGCCCACAAAACTCAGATATCGACAAATTCAACTTCTACTCAAGAAAAAATCACTTGTAAGGAGCTAGAAAAATCAAGATGAAGACCGATCGCAGGTATCGTAAACTTCACGCGAAGAATTGTTGACAACTCGGCCACAATTGTTGTTGTTTGGTATGAGCTTTTGTTTTTATCTGGTGTACTCACAGGCAGTGGGCCGCTCCTGAAACTTTTCGGGGCGATGGAATTTCTGTTGCACAGGCCAGGCAAGTTTACCGATCGGGCGAGTGAAACGCAGCCGTTGAATTTTGTTTTGCTCACGAAATCGAACCGTCCACTGCTTACAATCGACTCGAAGTCGCGTCTCAGCTCAGCCCAGCTCAATTTCGAGAGAGACCTTGAAATGGCCTGAGAAAATCCAGTTTAAAATAACTTACCCGTAGTCGTGGTTGTCTCTCCATCCACTTATATTATGACAATCATGAAAGACCAGGTTAAGTGGTTAAGGTCATTGGGCTTGAAGACTGCTTTTCTGTGGAAAAGTACGGAGGCCGAAATCACAAACCAATTTATCAAATCAAAATCAATTTCCCAATACTCTGACATTCTCTTATATATACATACAGATGCCATTTTGACGTTGATGTGAGTTCAGATTATGCAGATTATTACCTTGGTTATAGATAAGACTCAAATAGGAACTACTCCAGTGTTTTGGAGGGAAAGGAATGGAAAATGGCATGTGTTATGTATTGGTAGAGTTAGCATAATTCTTGAGACCTTATCAGATTTGTGGCAGATGTTTTGCATGGTAATTGGGGTACGGTATTGACCTGATACCTTTTGTAGCATTACAGGGCATTCATAACTCCTAAGAATTAGGCTCACGACTCTTCACAATTGATTCTGTGGGACGTAAAAGAACCCACACACTGCTCGAAAAGAGTAGGGGACGTAGTTCCTGGTTTGGTGGTCTATCTCTCATCTGATGGTTAAATGCTTGGAGATATTAGCTGCACAAGCTACTCTAAAATCCGAGGGTAAATAAAGTGATGTATGCATTAGGCAGTGTGATATGGTATTGCTGAACATCTTGTGCAGTGCACTTACTATGATTAGCCTATTACAGGTAAGCCTCCTTCGCAGCCGTTGTTTGTGTCGGTCCTATTCTCCCTCCACACTAACGTCTGCTGAACCGAGCCGAACATTCCATTCCCACTGTGTCTGAGTATCCAATCAAGAGGGAGAATAGAACAGACAAAAACAACGGCCGTGAAGAGGCCATGGTAACTTAGCCACTGAAATTTAAAAGCTGCGATGTGATTTGTCAGTTCCTGGAATGGAATGTCCGGCTCAGTTCAGTAGACATTGGTGGGGAGGGAGAATGGGACCGACACAAACAACGGCTGCAAAGGAGGGCAATTACAGGTGTTTCAATGAATGATGATGGTAAACTGACTTGTGTTTCGGGAAAATGTTTTTATTTTGAGAAACTGTTTTGTGTTATGGGAAACTGATTTTTGTTGTGGTAAACTGATTTGTGATTGACCCTTTTGGGTCGCTGTAGAAAAGCAAAGTGAAAGACCAACAGATAACAGATGGACATTTAAATTTTAAGAATAATTTTAAATCTTTTTGTACCCCCCTCTGAAACTGAGGGTGTAATTTCATCTTGGGTATACTCATTGGAAGTTTCATTTAGTACAAGTTAGGCTTCTCCTGAAGTGCTGGCAACTGGCTAAAAGGTGGCTTCTTTAAATTTTGATCCACCTGCTTTTCAATGAAAAGTTTCCAACGTTTTTTGAAGGCTGTTTAAATTCTCATAAAAAAGCCACCTTCTGTTGGATTCCAGTCAGCTACTCTAAAACCTAATAACAACTCTGAGGCCATAAGGCTTGTGAAAAATAATCACTACAATATCCAAACAGATTACATTTGAATTTAAAAGTGACATCTTACTATCAAGAAAACTTCTGAACAAACAAAAAATAAATGAAATAACAATCTCTTCTAGTTTTATTTTATTGTTATTTATTGATTTTTTTGTTTCCACTTTATCTAAAAGGGGATATCTTACTGAGAAGCTACTAAATGTTCTCATTTGAGTAACCATGTTAACATATTTTGTAATGGTATTCAGGTTATGGGTATGGTTTGTGTGTAGTGTTCTTTAATTCGCTAATTCTTAATTGCTAATTGTGTTGTACTGTACATGCAAGATGCATGGTAATTAACACAAGCATGGAAAGCTTGTGCAAATTACCATGCATCTTGCATGTACAGTACAACACAATTATCACAGCTGCAAGGCAATCTGCATATTTTTATGTACACCTTGGGAAGAAAAGCATATTGGCCAACAGATACCAGTCAAAAATATGAAAACCAAAACATCTTTCGCTAAGGCCTTTTCGTGGTCTCGCTCGAAATTGAGCTGAGGCGGTCGATTGCAAGGTTCGATTTCGTGAGCAAAATGTTAAACCGCCGAGCTGCGTGCTTCTCTCCCGATCGGAAAACTTGTCTGGCCCGTGCAACAGAAATTTCATCTCCCCGAAGAGTTTCAGGATCGGCCCACTGCCCGTACGTAAACCAGAGAAAAAAAGCCCAAACCAAACAACAATGATCCTAACCAGAGAAAGAGACCGAGTTACATGCTGCTCGTCGCGTGAAGTTTACGATGCCTGCGGTCGGTCTTCGTCTTGATTTTTCTAGTTCCTTACAAGTGATTGTTGCTTGAGTTCAATTTTAATTTCTGGATTCCTGGGTTTTGGGGGTCCCTTGCCACCAAAATGTTCCTCGTAGGATAAATCTGTCGAACGAACGAGACAAGTGGAACCACTAAAAATATGGTCGACAGCAGATTGACCGCTTACTTGTTGGTGTAAGGAGTCACAAAAGGAGTGCGATATATAAGATGATCCCGATTGGGCAGAAAAAAATTCCTTGCCAGAAAATTTCCGCCCAATCACGAAGCTGGATTTCAATAGCTTCTGGAACGAGTTCGATAAAGAAATGTTTCCAGGGGCTCTCCCGTCCGTCTTGTAAACTTTCGCTCCTCCTGAATCTTCGTCCCAACCCGACTCTCTGCCCCTGGGTCTCCGAGGATGTCAATCTACGGGCCAAAAGATTTCGAAAACAACGTTCACTTACCCTGATTGTTCGAGGTCATTCAGCCATCACGCCATTTGCAATTAAAATGAGGTCCGAAATATTGAACTGAAAGAAGGACAAAAGCATTATTATCAGAGCTAAAAACACAACTAATAAGAGCAAAATGCGATACAATTTCACGTAAAAATAAAAAAAACTGACCTTAATATGCTTTGATCTCTGTAAATTTGATTAAGCGCAAAGCATCATGGGGGTCCTAGTTCGTCCTCCTTTGTGACAGCCAGAGTTTTGTTACGTCCCTAGTGGTTCTTTTACGTCCCACAGAATCAGGTTAAGTGAAAGTACTGTGAGACGTGGCCTACGGTTAATCGTCCTTATTCGAGAAGACTAGAAAGTCTAACTATTTGGAGAAGTCATTACAAAGGCAGCACTTTCTCCTCAGTTTTTTAAAAACCATGAGTGTTGGTCTGGCCGGGGTTTGAACCCGTGACATCACGCATGGTAGTCGGATGCTCTACCACTGAGCTAACCGGTCTTTTAGTTCAGCAAGTTTCGGTATCGTTTCGAACTTTCTTGAAAAGCCGAGCTTAAATTTGTTCAGTGCGAAGGTTTGTGCGAAAACGTTACTTTTGATTTGCAGTGTTCTTTGGTTTAGTCACTAACAACCTTGGACTGTCTTCTTAAGCTAAATGTAAAGTTCATGTTTCCTGACTGACCAGAATAACTGGTATTTTGTTGCCGTGATTCTTTGAGTACAATACGTGACTGTATTTCGAGGGACCGGATTGTGTAACCTTTATCTAACAAAAAACAAAACAAAAAAGCGAGGGCCGATAATACGTCCCTGTATCCTTTTGCAAGACCGTGATGCGCCATTTTATGTCTTCTTCAAATTGATAACGCTTGAAATTGTAAAGTTAACACGCTTTCATAATTTTTGGAATATCTATTACATAAAAGTAAATGGAGAAATTCCACGCTAGCTAGAAGAACAAAACTTTGGTTGTTTGCACTAAGAAAACATATATAATATATATATATATAAGAAAATATATATAATATATATATATATATATATAGAAATATATACAGAAATATATATATATATATATATATATATATATATATATATATATATATATATATATATCTGACGACAGTGTAGAGGTTATGTTCGAATAAGCCCTTCGACAAATTCTGCATTAAAACCAAATGTTACATAAAACCATAACCTTTATCTGTAACTTAATTCCGAACAAGTACACGTTACTGCACCAAATGTTTCTTGAATTCGTGGATGAGATAAAAGTCTCCCCATTTAAATGAAAAATACTACAGGCATTACGTTCCTGTGTTTATTATGGTGAGACAATTATTTCAACTTATTTTGGTAGAAATTCTGTACTGTAAACCACACAACTAATATAGTTTTTAAATATTCATTTCTTGCTCTCCTTCTTCATTTATTAGATATCCTTAGTAACAATGAATTGTAAATTATTTTAGTGTCTTTTCATTTTGTTCTCTTATTGTACTGCATTCCTTATATTAATGTTTGTAACACTACTGTGATAATCTTTCTTTCTCTAATACACTGTTTGTGCGAGTTTAAATAAACACACTGAAACCTTATAGGGTCATATTCGTTCCTTTTCCATCCTAAGCAAAACCTCAATAAGTAGTATTATTGCTTTTTTTTGTTTTACCTTGGGACTCTCTGGAGTTCAAACTAAAGAAAAAAAGAAACTCATTGTTACTCAAGTACTTAAAACAATGCTGCTTATTGAAATGGAAATATTGTCAAATTAAATCTTCTTTAAAAGAAATCTTTTTCTGTGTTAAGAATTAGTCCAGAAAAGGGTATTTGGGGGAATGCCGCCAAACAATGAAAATGCTTGTACTCAGGAGCGTTGTTACCGAGGGTTGAGTGAGGCAATGGGAGGTCTGAAGTGACCTCTAGATCTTGGTGTAACCATTAATCCTGGTTCCCGGCCCTTCCTCGGTGGTTTCCCCTTGTTTGTTTGTTTTTTCTGGAAACGGTACGCAATATATTGCATGCTTCAGGTTCTTTCGTTTCCCGCCACTTTCGAAATCCCTTTTCCTCCTTTTCTTTTCGGCTTGGACCCCGAACTCAAAGTGAACTGAACTCAATACTACGCGGACGAATTATCTGCCATTAAAATTGAAACGAGGCCAAAATGTCTCGTTCTGTTTTCTTCCGCTGAATAAAAACAATGAGCCTCTGGTTTTTTTCTCCCGCTGGATAAAAACGAAGATTTTTTTTAAAGGTATTAATGCGGACGGAGCCTTAGATACAGCTAAGTGGATCGCTCATGGATCCGGTAACGAAATAGCTAAATCCAATTTCTTTCAGAGACGTTGGCAGACGTAATGGCGGACCAAACCCAATCATGAGCGTGTGACAGAAAAATGTCCGTAGAGCTCTCTTGTAGAGTTTCGTAGTGGAAATTGAAAAGATCTCATGAAAGCAATATGACCCCAAAATCATTGCTTCAAAGTTTGCAAATTTTCATTGCAAAAAGTGTGCACTTGTCAAGTCTCTCAATCAGAAAAGTGATACCTTCGGACGTAGGTAATTCCTGAAAAACGAGGCTCCCACATAATGAAATTCCCACTCATTCCAAGTTATTCATGAAAAATGTTTGACCCGGCGACACGATATTAAAACTGTTGCTGAACGAAATCATAATTAACACTGGATCTTATTCATAGCGTAACCCCGAATATTTTTTCTGCTGGACACGAAACTTCCATGCAATGACTGAGATATGTCTTTCAAGCGCATAATCGTCTGTCATAGCAAAAGTTGAATTCGTACTTATTCATTTCAGTGTCAATTTTTATGACAAACTAGAGGTTTGCTCTAATGTTACTCCAAGCTGTCGCCAGAACCTTTTCTTATTTTTAAAGATAGAAAACATGGTTTTGTGCGGGAATGAGTACAGCAACTTGTATTTCCCAACAACGGAAATGCAGACTGCAGTCGCGAAACTGCGGGGGTGACATTCAGTTCCCTGATGTTTTTTGTTCCATCAATATTCGCTTTAAGGATCCTCAACTAAGATTTGGCTTCATTAGTTCACAACCATTTCGTATTTTGAAGAATAAAAACTATTTGTATATTCTGTTCCTAAAGTTGCACTTTAACATCCGATAACCTGCATGTTCAGCGCAATTGGGGGTAAGATGAATACATTTTCATTTACAAAGCTGTGAAGGCCTGCGGTTAACGCTAAAGTAAAAATTATTCCCACTTTTACATATTAGCGGAACACAGGAGCCCATGGGCTCCTGCGGAGCACCATACCTATAGAAACCCGTCAACTGCTTTTCTCATGGTAATCATGGCTAGCAGTATTGCTCGCGGGCGTCACCGCACGATGACGACGACGACGACGGAGTTGCCCAATAATTAATAATATCCTAATAATAACCATAATAATCCAACATGGCGGCCATACTCCACCTGACCCAGCTAATCAGCAAGTTTGCATTGTACAACTCAGCGTACCTCTTTGATATACCTTGGAGGACATCCGTGTCATGGCCAATTGACAGCTGTCAAAAGAAGGTTTTCGCTGACCAGCATCACGTGGCCATATCGCGGGCACAAGTTTAGAGGTTATCGAGGTCAGCTGTTTTGTTGAAGTTGACCGCTGACCAGGTACTGGGCTTCGATGAGATCGCAGGCTCAAGCCAGGTTAATTTAACCAAAACCAGGCACCCAAACCAAAACGAGGCTTAATTTACCGCGCGCTTTCTGCGGCTCGTAATGTCACATTCAGTTAGTTTCTCCATTTTGACCAAAACAACTTCATCTTCTTCGAACTTTGTCTTTTAATTCGCGTAAAAGGCATAAAAATCAAAAACTAATTAACAGATACTCCGGAAGGTGAATTTTCAAGTGATAAAGAGGATAGCAAAATATTTGCTTCAGGAAACGCTTAAAACTTGGATCGACTTGCATAATCGACGCCCGGATTGTGTGGTTGAAAAACAAAATGATTCAAGGCTTCAAGGGCTTTCACTTTACCGCGGCATCTCGCAACTCACCAAGAAAGGTCACTTAACAGTTCACCGGCATTAATGGGAGGAACGAGTAGCTCAAAGTTAGTGGAAGATGTTCTTTCTTTGGACAAACCATTTGCTATTTTTCCAGATGTGTGTTTTAACTAAAGTGGATTCGTATTTTCAACCTCTACAACACAGGTGACTGAATTAAATGAATTGAAGCTTAACATTAAATGGTTTAATCGCTCTTATTTTTGTCCAGGAAAGCAATTTGTATTTTTCTCTCGACTGGATATAAATAACGATCATCTGTACTCGTTTTGTACGCAAAGAAGTAGTTGAATTGTTTGTTTGTTTTGTTGTTTTCTTGCAAGCGAACGAGTGTTTTCACTCCGTTTGGCTGACTGTTTTTAGTGTATTTCGACGTCGGTGCCTCAACAACGTTAAAAAACGTTTGCCCTTAACTTATTAACAAGTAATCGCAATGAGTCCTCGTAAAATTAAGCATTAAGTCGGGTTTTACTAAAACGAGTAACAGAGTAACGAGAAAACGAGTAACGGGCAAAAATCTCGAGGGGTTAATTTTTTTGGATATCTCTAAAAACATACAGATTACATATAACCAGTCAATTGTTTTAACTGATAGCTATTTATCTTGTCTCTTTTTTAATCTTCCTTACATTCGCATCATTTTTATCACGTGGCCGAGGTTCTCCATTAGTCACGTGATCTTTCCGCACAGCACTGCGTGAAAATGGCGTGATTAAATTAGTGTAGTTTTCACTCTTGCCTGAATTTTTGTAGTTTAAACATAAAATCTATCCCCTTATTGACATTTTTTCGTTACAGAGTAAATTCAACTGAGAGGATCGTTATTGATCTCAGAAAAAAAGGTTTGTTGGATTGCTTCTCACTAACATCGCACATTTTGTGATATCTGCGACAGTAAGTTTAATTTCTGTTCAGCTGATTCAATAGCTTGTTCAATTCCCCTAAGAACATGAGATGTTTGTTTAGAAATCTCAAGCGATTGCAAACATTGCCTTGGGTTAAAAGTAGAAGCGACTGTCGAGCTTGGGCATAGAGCTACCGGTTTTCTAGTTTTTTGAAATCAGTTCCCGGCTGCCGGGTATCTAGACACGTCAATCAGATGAACAGAAATTAAGCTTACTGCTGCACAAAATGTGCGAGGTTAGTGAGAAGCAATCAAACAAACCTTTTTTCTGTGAGATCAATAACGATCCTCTCAGTTGAATTTACTCTGCAACTAAAAAATGGTCAATAAGGAGATAGATTCTATGTTTAAACTACAAAAATGCAAGCAAGAGTGAAAACTACACGAAAGGTCACCTCGTGTTTAATCCCGCCATTTTCACGCAGTGCGGAAAGATCACGTGACTAATAGAGAACCTCGGCCACGTGATAAAAATGGCGCGAATGTAATGAAGATTAAAAGAGACAAATTATATAGATATCAGTTTAAAAATATTGACTGGTTATTTTTTTCTGTATTTTTTGAGAGATACCCCAAAAAGATTCGAGATTTTTGCCCGTTACTCGTTTTTTCGTTAAGTCGTTACTCTGTTTCTCGTTACTCGTTACTCGTTACTCGTTACTCTGTTACTCGTTTTAGATTAAGCCCAGGCTAAACGATCAAACACTTCTCTCACCATCGTGTTGGAAGATAATTTAACTCATTTCTGCCATTTTGTACGTGTTTTTCTGTAATTTTCGAGGGGTAGAGGTCAAGTCGATCTGGTTATTCCATATAAGGGGTTATCACGGAGATTTCGCTGGTCCACAACATTGAAGGCTCTATCTTTCATGTCACGCTTGTCACGCTAGCTGTCGTTTATTTCTAAACGATTACTGCAGCTACAATTCGTTACTTATTTGATTTATAAGTGTGTTTTCCGAGCCATTTTCCACCTCAGAATCCCCCTGTCTGGCATCATAAAGCTGGGCTGATGGGTAGAGGCAATCCTTTGAACGAAAACAATGGTTAGAAGCAATTTCACACGAAGTGGGCCGCTGAAAGTATTCAAGCGAGTACTGGCAATTCCGGGACCTGGCATGGCAATTTTGCAAGTTTTGACTTGTAAATAATGCAATCGGAGCAATATTTTGTCAGCAGGTTCGGGTGGCTCGACACGGTTCTAAAAAAATATCTGAAATGGAAATTGGCGGACTGCTATGCAGCTGTTATCGACGAATATCCCAGAATTTCTTTTGGTCACAAACACGAAATTACAGACAGTGAGAGGAACTGTAATCAAATAGCGTTATCCACATCGCGCGAATGAAGTGAGCAGAAAAATGTGGAACAGATTGCAAGACGAGGAAATGAAGTCTGCTGCCAATGTAGACCTTTATCTTCACAAGGATTTTTTGTCTTAAAAACTTCAAGACAAAAGTTGCATCTTTTTGGTGTTGCCCGAGGGCGTTCGAAGCCAAACTTTTGGTTTGCAACAGAATAAACGGTCACATTCCATGAAAATTGGGATTTTGGGGTTGGTAAACTCTAAATAACTAAGCATTTGGCTATCGCATTGGCTCATATCAACCATAGTCCGCGATTTGTAAAAGTTGCAGGTTTTCAAAGCATGCATCCCTAAGGACGCATAAATTACAGAGCCAGACAGAAATGAGTTAAAATGACTTTCCATGTTTGATCCAGATGAAACATTCGATCTACGAACAAATGTTTGATCGTTTAGCTAACCCAACCAAGAAAGTGCACAGTCAGTAAAAAGTGTCCTGTGTACTCGCTTTGTCTTGTGTTTGGTCAAACATTGTTTGTTTTCCTGCTAGCAGAGGTTTCTCGCCCAGGGAAATTTGTTTATCGGCTAGTCAACTAACGTTATGTTTGTCAAACACAATGTTCAGGAAAATGTTTGATCGTTTAGCCGGGGCTTTAGTATTACTTGTGTTTTGCGCGAAGAGGACAATTTCAGCAACTTCTTTTATCCAAACCGTCAGTTTGTTTCCCTTTTTCTCTTTTCTCAGATATTTAAGCTTATGTCAAAATTGCTTAGCAATTTTTATTAACTTGCTACAAAATATGTCACTTAAAGCAACAGTAACAGTAATTTATTTACCCACGCGTTAACGTCTAAGAGCACAAGTGCTCGTTCAATATACGAACGTGCATTAAGTCTACAATTATAAAGTTAAATGTATGATCTAAAATCTATATACACATAAATATGATAAAATATAAAATTACAGGAAATTACTACAGCTGAATAGAACTTAGCTTAGACTCACTTGTCTATTTTCCCCACCTTCTCCAAAGAAACCTACAAACCTAGGCATCGTAATTTGTTTTCTTCTGATATTTTGTTATTCTGTGGTTTGTGAATCGCGCTCAATTCCTGTTGACTGTTCTAAGCGATCAGGTTCATACTCTACGGATCGTTATGTCAAAATTTAAGATTGCTTTGCAATTTTTGGAACTTACTGCGAAATGCATTATGCAACTTGTCTAAATTCTCCACCTTCGCCAAGTTTTTTGTTCGAAGAAACGTTCGCATCTCACTTTGTTTTCTTGCAATGTTTTGCTGTTTTGTGGTTTTCGAACTACGATCAATTCCTGTTGACTGCTCTAAACTATCAGCTGGTTGGCACTCCTCTTTCTTTTCCACGGACAATTATGTCAAAATTGTTTCGTAATTTTTCTAGCTTACTACAAGCTTACTTCTCTACTTTCTTCACCCTTTCCAAGAATCTTCGAACAAACATAGGCGTCGTGTTGTTTTGGAATGTTTGAATGTTTTCATGTTTTTGAACCGCGGTCAGTTCCTGTTGACTGCTCTTAACACAAAATATTGGCGCAAGGAAAGCCATGCGAAGTTGCCCAATACCAGTAAATAAAATAATAACCAGGCTTGGCTTGGCTTGGCTAAATCTATATATAGATAATGTACACAAGGATATCCAAGTCTTTGGTTGAATACCACTTTTTAAGGATTGATTTTTGGTTGAATCCACTTTGCACCGTGATGGCTCACTAAACTAAATTTCAAACCGTTAAAGTAGAAGAGAAGTCGCACTGGCACAAGTCATAATTCGCGATTGAATATCGAAATGCATTTAACATTGGCAAGCGAAACCAAACGATTTTCATTTTTAGGTTTTAAAAGGAAGAGCTGTCAAAAGACTAGCAAAAATGCCAATAAGTAAACAAGATGAGTTTTCCGTTTGCCGTGGGAGAACCGACGAAAACAGTAAATTTGTAACTGGCAA
>JAEMWC010000161.1:902500-930000 GCA_016490735.1 Pachyseris speciosa | reverse complement strand
AGGTAATGTCATTAGAAACAGCCTCTCGTTTTCGTACCAGGCCTGCATTTTAACCTTATAATTAGCTTTATCCCGATTGGTTTCACCAATTTCTTTATCCATAATTCTAGTTCTTAGGTTTCATTGAATTCTGGCCACATATCTTGAACCAGGACTAAATGCTTAGCAAACCACAGGCCGTTGACAGCAGTATCCCTCACCTGCACTTGAGTGGGCAATAACAACTAGGCAATAAGCGACGAGCGAGGAAATTGCCATTTCTAATTGTCGTAAACAACACCTTGTTATAGCTGTCTTGTCTGATGATTTAAGTGCTTCATGTCGTTATTTCTCACTTTGAGTGCTTTGCTACTGATAATTCAAAGATACAGACTGTATCAACGATATCAAACATAAAATCTCTTTTCCCGACCAAACGTTGATACACCACTTGTTGGCGAACCCGACTTATAAATAATTAAAACACATGGACTGGACTAACAGCGACTCCACCATTTTTCGAACAACCTTCGTCAGGATGTGTTAATAAGGTTGAGTTTAGGATTTATCAGTGACCAAGGCAGACTAAGTTAAATGCTGCTAAGCGAGCTGTAAAGAGAAAGATAAAAGCAAGGATAGCTGTCGAAAGTAAGGAAATGCTCGCGACGCTTGTGAGCATGCAATTAAATGTATTATATATCGATTCGATTGTTAAGTCTCGAGTAGTCTTCGCCATAGCTGTCAACGTCAAGGTCTGCTCTCTCACTTACCATTTGATTGAGTTTAGTTCATTACTTCAGCACCCGGTTTCGTTTGGCTTGGCTCTGCTGTCGAATGTATTGTATTTAACGTATGTCTTTGATATGCATTTCATCTACCGTCCAATCAGTTAGGTGAAGCAAGGTCAAATATCTTACGTTTTCTTTTCGACCATTAACGGTTTACTCTGCCCACGCCTAGCAACGGCGTTTTGTTTCTTTTTGTAGAGACCGGTTGTGCCAGTTAATGTACTTTGTGAATCAGAGGAAGTTCTCTCAAAGGGGGGTATTCTAGTAATCCAATTTTAACCCTCTTTTGAACCATCCGTTCTGGAATTATCCATTTGTCATCTTCATTAGTTCGTAGTTTGTTGTTGTAATTAGGTAGCGTTTTTTTGAGGCTTTTGGGTACATATCTTGCGACAGTAAAATCAAATGTATCAAAGTTAGAATCTAAAGCTTTAATTGAGAAGTCCGGTTTGATTTCGTGCGATGGTCAATCGCATCTTTCTTTCTTAAAATGTTGAAAAGTGCTTGGACCGACGGCTGCTAAAAATGCTCGTGTAATTAGATACGTCTCATTTCCTTCTCGAGACGTCTACGAGTAAGGAAGTCCGGCATAAGCTCTTCCTTTCGTGTGTATTCACTGTGTTGACTTATTCTCAATCCTTGGTTTCTATTTAGTGTCACTTTGAAAGTCAAAAAACGCACAGTTGTACCGATGAACATTATGTTCCACTTTGCTTCTTGAAAGTTGCTCTCTGCACTGAATATGTTTGAAATTAGAGCCTCTGGTTACCGTGGTAACTCGGGTTGAAATAAAGTTTAGCATAAAATAAATAAATAAAAATTCGGCAAAAAGGTGATCGGTGCTCGTTTTTATTCTTTTGTTTTTAAATTGACTTCAGAATTCGTATCTTCCATTTTATGGCTAGCAACCACCAGTTTCAATGCCAGAGGGAAAAACAGAAAAGAATTACAGTGTAAGCCGCATTGAAGTATTACTGTGTCAAGAGGTTCGGGTTATAAACTTTGTGGTCCTTACACTCTAAGGGCCACTTGACATTAAACACTTCTGTGCAAGTCGCAACAGTTTTGCAAACGTCTGGAGGTTCAAAGTCATCTTTGTTTATCGTAGCATATGGAATGGGGATGGGTCCAGTGAGGCGCAAAATGACAAATTGCCGGGCTATTAGCCTATTAGACGACAGATATTCATGAATACCAGACTAAACAAATCGCAAATTCTTTTTCTGACATAAGCTGACAAAACCCTTAACAGTATCAAGTTTTACCCTCAAAACGATATGTAAAGACCTTTGCCCCAAGAAAACGCACAGAAAAGGGAAATAAGCGGAGATATACAAATAAACACGAATTATTTACCAGTGGTTGTTTGCTTAACCTTAACTCATCTTTATCGCAGAGCAGTAGTGAACTTGGTTCCGATAAGGAGCAAAATTGCACTGTTATCAAGGCATAGGCCCTCACACTGCAGGAGTACCCAACGACATTTTCTGAGAATTTTTATCGTACGATGTACTAAACACTAGCTGAGTGTCCCCCTGTCAATCTTCGTTAATATTTAACTTTCCTGGGAAAAAAATAACCGCTCTTCAATGCCAGCGAGCAAAACGTTTGAGAAGTAAAAATCCCAGCCAGCTACGAGCGTGTCGTTTCTCAACGAGCCAGCAAAGCTGAAAATGCCACAAAACACGAAATGCCAGCCAGCACGGGTGGAATCTTTCCAGTTTGCCAGCCAGCAGTCGCGTAAGGAAGAAAAATACCCAGCAAGCTAAGTATTGATTTTAACTTAATTTTTGGGAAAAATATGTCAAAAAGTTTATTTCGAATGTCAGATCGTTTCCAAGACGGGCAATAGGCTTCTATCTGTATCCCGTGTTGTTTACTTTTAGTTTTTTTTGCTCTGAAGTCCTATCTTCTCGCCGATAAAAATCCACCAAAATACGAAGCGCATGTACGGAAATGACGTGTTTTGGTTCCTGACAGCCAGTAAGACTCATTACGGACACAAATTCTAGCAAGATTTTGTTAAAATAATACTGCCAGCAAGATTTTTATTTCAGCAAACATTTTGCCAGCCAGCCCAAAATCGGCCTGCAGAGCGGTTATTTTGCAGATCGGCTCCATCGAGCACTCCTGACACTGAGCTTATTTTATATTCGGTCTTAAATTGTTATCGGACACCAGCGTTGTTCTGTGAAGAATCTAGGATCCCTGATATAAAACAGGGGCACCCAACGACCCAAACCAGCCAAAAGTTGTAGAAAGGCATTTTTAAGTACGTTACAGTGTTTGAAGTCTGTTCAAAGTGATGATTTGGTTAGCTAGAAAACTTTGATCTGTTCGGATTTCCTAGCTGAAATGTTAATTGCCCGAAAATTTTGGGAACAAAATCTTTCTTTGAGAAAATACTAGCTGAAATGAACTTTCTAGGGAACCTTTTTTTCTTTCCGAAAATGCTAGCTGACGTTTTTTACTGCCAAAAACAGCAATTACGACCTTTCCGAAAACCTCAGGGGTTGTTATTGCCACATTACGAATCTTTTAGGCCACGTTTTACTTACGAAAATCCGAGTACACTCTTTAATCGACGCCGAAAGCCTTAGGCGAACTACCCTCCACCGAACAGATATCTACCGAAACTTGTCGTTGGGTGCCCCTGATAAAATCCCTGGATATAAAAATTACCGAGTGTTATTAGCTGAGTCTTCACCGACAGCAGATTAGAATGCAGAGTAATACGTGAAGTTTGTAATCCCTTACTGCCTTAGTTTCCAATGCATTTGGCATAATTTTGCCCAAACCACTAACAAATAACGCTGTGGCAAACGTTTACAATTGTCAAATTGCTTCAGTCAGAGAAAAAAAAAAGCTAGACAGAAAATCGAAGAAGCTACATATGTTTTCGACAGGGCAAAGCTAAAGCCATGTCTTGCGACCTTAATTCAGTACAAATTCTGTATTTTTCTGAAAACGGTCAGTTTTGTCTACCGAACCACGTTGTATGTACAACTTCTCAAGCGACTGAGTCACACTGTTGTATCGAGTCAGTAGCTCCCTTTTGAATGGTCATTCTTCCAAACCTCAACATTATAGAACAATATTGTACATTATACTGAAAAGCCAAGTGCCGTTAGAGAGTACCGCTCAACAGCTTTCAATTCGATGTTTCGCTTCGTCGTATAACATATATTGCCGGATACCACAGTAAATTATCACTCCGCTGAAACTTACCCTTTGGCATCTCATTTTGCACTCTCGAAGATCTGATTCAGCACAGTAAACCGTTTTGTACCCATCTGAGTGGCCAGAAGGTTAATGATTTATCAAGAAATACTGAAGTAAGGACCGTTTCGCAGATAACAATCAGGATCGTGTGATAGTTCTTATTTCCAGCTCCCAAACCACGAACCAAATGACGTGACTCGAGTCGGAGGGAGTAAGAGTTCTTGGTTTAGATGTGAAAAGAAGCTCACTTTCTCAAACACGGTTATATTGTATTATTCCTTGTTTTTAAAGGTATCCATCAGCTTTCTTTAGCGCAACACTGCCCGATTTTCAAGATTCAGTTTGCAAGTTTCTTTGAAAGCCAAATTTCTTTCTGCCATATTATTATTTTCCTATACCCTGGGAGCCAGAGGATATTTTTTAACATTCTGAGGAGGAAAATTCCGCGGCAAAGACGCGTCAACGAGGCGTGAAGCGCCGAGGGAAAAAAGTAACATAGGGAATTAGGGGCCGACCATTTAACTCTTGAGGGATAATTTTGAAAACAATTTCCTGCAAGCGCTTGTCGGAAGAAAAAAATTGCATGCAGCACAAATGTAAAAGAAAAAAATTACAGCACGAAGGGGAAAAAATATCCTGCCCACCATGTTGCCAAAAAAAATTTCTTGCTGACCAGAAATCACCGCCCCCCCCCTCAAGAGTTAAATGGTCGGCCCCTAACGAAATTTGGTTATGTGACGTTTGATCGAAGTAATTATGGCGATCATCTGATGATAGAAGCTTTATATTGGTGGATACAGTGGATACAATTAGACATTGATGCTTTACGCCTCTTAATTCGTATTTCTCACAAATACGACCGCAACAGTGCCAACAGAAGTTCCTTACACCAAATACTCGATTATTGAGGTGACGAATGATGCCTTTTTTCGGCAGTTTCGTTGTGCTTTTCCGCGATTTGCATATTTGTCATGCGGAAGAGCAGGTCAAATATTTAGACCGAGGGACGTGGAGGACATCCAAACACGCCACACAGACTAAACTGGCTAAACGATGAATCACCTAAACTCATATTTAAAGCAATGCTTTAGGATAAATACTACATGTGCACGTGCTTCGCAGATGTGACCTTTTACAAAAAGTAGGTCAGCTGTATAAGCAATCATTTACTTTAGTTCGACAAGCTATTGAAGTTGGGTGTTGTCTGAGAACAGAACAGTACTGTGGCACTCTTTCTACCGTCTCGCGCTCGCTACATTCAGATAAATTTGTCAGCACTTACCACTCGTTCTTTCTGACCTCAGGTGCTATGATTTCCCAATTTTGAATCTTTTAGGCCATGTTTTAGTTACGAAAATCCGAGTGCACTCTTTAATCGAAGCCAAAAGCGCAAGGCGAATTACCCTCCACCGAACAGATATCTACCGAAACTCCTTGTTGGGTGCCCCTGTTCTTTGACGAAAGCACACCAGCACAGCGATTCAGCGATTCAGTGTCCCCCGCGCCTCTATCGCAGTACTTATCCGAGCTGCGTTGTCGTACCGTATAACCAGCCGAATAACATTAACAACTGTCTCATTTTCCAAACTTCGCCAGATATTACAGAAGTTTCTTCTTATCATCGATGTCATCACTAAGGCCATCTAACGTATTAGATTACACCGCTTCGTAATTCCTTCAAGTATCGTGAAAGTAGCAGATGAATAATGGTTTGAAAAATAAAACAACACTCTTAAGTTAAAAACAAGACATGTTTCGACATACTAATGCCATCTTCAGTTGCAAATGTTCGCTACAATTTGAATTTTAACTGTATACAGAGTTTCATATTACAAGGATTAACTATTATTTGAATAATAATGAAAACAAGTATAAAACATGAGGTATTAGACTACAAAACTTACTAAAGAGAGGGTTAATCCAACACGTTGTAACTGTTGGTTTTAAAACAGGAGCTAGGCTTCTCCCGCTTAATATGCAGAGCCTCTTTAACTTTAATTAGATAGATTTAATTAATAACTTAGAGATTGCAGTGTTTATATGGTCTCGGGTACCCGAGACAACCCTCCCCCCGAGTTACCCTGGGCGAGCTATTTTTCAACTTATTTCTTAGAAAAGGTCTACCAACCGTTTACATGAGATGGGCGAGACAACTCGGGTAAGCGAGTTGTTGTGGGCACAGAGATACAGTGGGCGCAGAGGAATAGCGGGCACAGAGGTGCAGTGGGCAAAGAGGTACAGTGGGCACAGAGGAACAGTGGGCACAGAGGAACAGTGGGCACAGAGGTAAAGTGGGCACAGAGGTACAGTGGGCACACAGGAACAGTGGGCACAGAGGTACAGTAAGCACAGAGGAACGGTAAGCACAGAGGAACAGTGGGCACAGAGGAACACTGGGCACAGAGGTGCAGTGGGCACAGAGGAACAGTGGGCAAAGAGGTACAGGGGAACAGTGGGCACAGAGAAAAAGCGGGCACAGAGGTGCAGTGGGCACAGAGGAACAGTGGGCACAGAGGTACAGTGGGCACAGAGGTACAGTGGGCACAGAGGTGCAGTGGGCACAGAGGAACAGTAGGCACAGAGGTACAGTGGGTACAGAGGAACAGTGGGCACAGAGGTACAGTGGGCACAGAGGTACAGTGGGCACAGAGGTACAGTGGGCACAGAGGTGCAGTGGGCACAGAGGAACAGTAGGCACAGAGGTACAGTGGGTACAGAGGAACAGTGGGCACAGAGGAACACTGGGCACAGAGGGACAGTCGGCACAGAGGGACAGTCGGCACAGAGGGACAGTGGGCACAGAGGAACACTGGGCACAGAGGTGCAGTGGGCACACAGGAACAGGGGGCACAGAGGGACAGTGGGCACAGAGGTACAGTGGGCACAGAGGTACAGTGGGCACACAGGTGCAGTGGGCACAGAGGAACAGTAGGCACAAAGGTACAGTGGGTACAGAGGAACAGTGGGCACATACTTACAATTGGGCACATACTTACAATTAAAAAACTAAAGCAGCTATCAAACCGTGATTAAAAGAGGAAAAAATTAAAACTAACGCATATATACAAATCTATAAAAACAGTGATCTATTATTACTAAATTTAGTAAACAAGTACGTCCTAAGTGATCTTTTAAAACTCGAGATGGTGTTGGAGTTCCGAATTTCGTAGGGTAGTAGATTCCATTCTCTTAGTGCATGAACAGCGAAAGCTCTATCTCCGTAGGTCTTGGTATACGATCTAGGTTGCATTAAAAGTTCATTACTAACAGACCTCAGTGATCTAGTATGAGAACGATAATGTAGTTTCTGAGCTAAATAGCTAGGCGATATGCCATTCAGTGATTTATACACGAGGGGCAAAATCTTGAAAATAATACGATATTGAATCGGTAGCCAGTGAAGCTCGAACAAAACAGGTGTGATATGCTGAAACAGTAGGCACAGAGGTACAGTGGGTACAGAGGAACAGTGGGCACAGAGGTACAGTGGGCACAGAGGTGCAGTGGGCACGAAGGAGCAGTGGGCACAGGGGTACAGGGGAATAGTGGGCACAGAGGAACAGTGGGCACAGGGGTACAGTGGGCAAAGAGGTGCAGTGGGCACAAAGGAGAAGTGGGCACAGGGGTACAGTGGGTACAGGGGAACAGTGGGCACAGAGGAACAGTGGGCACAGAGGTGCAGTGGGCACAGAGGAACAGTGGGCACAGAGGTAGAGTGGGTACAGAGGAACATTGGACACAGAGGTACAGTGGGCACATAGGAACAGCGGGCACAGAGGTACAGTGTGCACACAGGAAAAGTGGGCACAGAGGAACAGTAAGCACAGAAGAACAGTGGGCACAGAGGGACAGTGGGCACAGAGGAACAGGAAGCACAGACAGACAGTGGGCACAGAGGAACAATAGGCACAAAGTAACAGTGGGCTTAGAGGAACAGTGGGCACAGAGGAACAGTGGGCATGAAGGAACAGTGGGCACAGAGAGGAACATTGGGCACAGAGGAACAGAAAGTATAGAGGAACATGGGGCACAGAGGAACAGTGGGCACAGAGGTACCGTGGGCACAGAGGGACAGTGGGCACAGAGGTACAGTGGGCACAGAGGAACAGTGGGCACAGAGGTAAAGTGGGCACAGAGGTACAGTGGGCACACAGGAACAGTGGGCACAGAGGTACAGTAAGCAGAGAGGAATGGTAAGCACAGAGGAACAGTGGGCACAGAGGAACACTGGGCACAGAGGTGCAGTGGGCACGGAGGAACAGTGGGCACAGAGGTACACTGGGCACAGAGGTGCAGTGGGCACAAAGGAACAGTGGGCACAGAGGTACAGTGGGTACAGGGGAACAGTGGGCACAGAGGAAAAGCGGGCAGAGAGGAACAGTGGGCACAGGGGTACAGTGGGCACAGAGGTGCAGTGGGCACAAAGGAGCAGTGGGAACAGGGGTACAGTGGGTACAGGGGAACAGTGGGCACAGAGGAACAGTGGGCAGAGAGGTGCTTAGGGCACAGAGGAATAGTGGGTACAGTGATACAGTGGGTACAGAGGAACATTGGACACAGAGGTACAGTTGGCACAAAGGAACGGTGGGCACAAAGGAACAGTGGGCACACAGGAACAGTGGGCACATAGGAACAGCGGGGACAGAGGAACAGTGGGCACAGAGGTACAGTGGGCACATAGGGACAGTTGGCACAGAGGTACAGTGGGCACAGAGGAACAGGGGGAACAGAGGTACAGTGTGCACGCAGGAAAAGTGGGCACAGAGGAACAGGAAGCACAGACAGACAGTGGGAACAGAGGAACAATAGGCACAAAGTAACAGTGGGCACAGAGGAACAGTGGGCATGAAGGAACAGTGGGCACAGAGAGGAACATTGGGCACAGAGGAACAGAAAGTATAGGGGAACATGGGGCACAGAGGAACAGTGGGCACAGAGGAACAGTGGGCACAGTGGTACAGTGGGCACAGAGGAACAGTGGTCACAGAGGTACAGTGTGAATGCAGGAGCTGTGGGCACAGAGGAACAGTAAGCACAGAAGAACAGTTGGCACAGAGGGACAGTGGACACAGAGGAACAGGAAGCACAGACAGACAGTGGGCACAGAGGAACAGTAGGCACAAAGTAACAGTGGGCACAGAGGAACAGTGAGCATGAAGGAACAGTGGGCACAGAGGAACAGAAAGCATAGAGGAACATGGGGCACAGAGGAACAGTGGGCACAGAGGTACAGTGGGCAGAGAGGAACAGTGGGCACAGAAGTACAGTGGGCACAGAGGAACAGTGGGCACAGAGGTACAGTGTGAACGCAGGAACTGTGGGCACAGAGGAACAGTAAGCACAGAAGAACAGTGGGCACAGAGGGACAGGAAGCACAGACAGACAGTGGGCACACAGGAACAGTAGGCATGAAGGAACAGTGGGCACAGAGGAACAGAAAGCACAGAGGAAGATGGGGCATAGAGGAGAAGTGGGCACAGAGGAACAGTGGGCACAGAGGGTCAGTAGGCACAGAGGAACACAGGGCACAGAGGAACGTTGGGCACAGAGGAACAGTTGGCACAGGGAAACTGTGGGCACACAGGAACATAAAGCCCTGTGTGAATTGACTGATTGATAATTTATGCATTGTGTTCATCCATGTTTAGCATGCCAAAGCATGATCTACCGCTCCACTTATATTCCTGCTTAAAATTTGAGGGTTGGCCAATACACCCAAATCGAGTCGATTCGTCTATGTTAGCAGACGAATCGTGTTACCGGAAGTCGATTCGCAAGAGTCTTAGACAGAATACCGTTGAAAGGCAACGGGGAGTGTGGAATACGTTGTCAATTTGACTTGATTCGATCGATTCGTCTGTGTTGGCAGTCGAATCGTCTCACCGCAAGTCGTTTCGCGAGAGTCTTAGACTCATGATCAATACCGCTACAAGGCAACAGGAAGGATGGAATACGTTGTCGATTCGACTCGATTCGATCGAATCGATCGATTCGTCTGTCTGGCAGTCGAATCGTCTCACCGGAAGTCGATTCGCGAGAGTCTTAGACACAATAGCGCATCTAAAGGTATTAGGATACCCAAAATGACCATAGTTAGAAACAGAGCGTTTAAATGAGCGCTCGCAGAGGAAACCCCGGCAACCTATACCTTTTCTGAAAGCTTAATATTTTTAGAATTCAATGTCGAGATCAAAATATTAGAAAAAGAAAACGCGTAATATATATTAAGAGGGAAAGCGAAATCCAAGGCTTCGCCTTAATCACGTCCGTTTCCCCCAAGTGAGAATTTGGAGCGACACGGTTGACATCGGAAATGTTTCCTCGCACTTCGCCCTCAAAAGAGGCGTCTGCGATTTTTCCATTTTTTCTTCGTTTTTTCCGTACAATCCCCTAAGATTGATACTAAAAGTGTTCACGTATCCTTCCACAAAACAGGCCATAAATTTAAACTGAAGCGAATTTCAAAAAAGCTGACAGCTTTTTGCAAAGGACGTATCTTAAAACATTCGTGCCGGTTTGCAGCCTAATCGGTCAGAGGATGCGGGAAAACGAGTTTAAAATGTTCACCCTTCACCGAGATTTTATTTTATAGAGAAAAAGACGGAAAACCATTTCCCAGCTTGATACTAGTGCGTCTGGGTGTTACGAATCTGCTCATGGTGAAAGAGTAAATGACTCTCTTCTAGCTTCTCGCCATCCAGTTACTTAACAATTTTTCCTGATTAAAATATGAACCGCAATCGATTGAAGCGAGACTGTGTGCACGGTCATCGATGAAGGGTAGTCTGTCGCTCCTTCGCCGTTTGGGCTCCTTTGCCAATGTAAGTGGACACCGCGACGTTTTCTTGCGCTTTCGCGAGGAGATCACGACAATAAACACAGTAGAGCTAAGATAATTTCTCTGGAAAAAGTAATGATACCGAAGGCGATTAGAAGGATGGCTTGGATGCACGCTTGTTTTATTGTGACGAAATGCACGGCTACGAGTTCATATAACACGCGACTTGCGGTGAATATTAGTTTATAGCGGCGACAGAACTGTTGAACTTGTCAGCGCATAATTAGCTATAACAGCATCACAAAAATAGTTTTTCGTAATTCTTTTAAAAAGTAACACAGCTTTTCTTTCCGTTCTTTTTGCAAAAAAGTTTATTCTAGTCTAACTGATTCGATCATGAAAAATCTGGTATTTTCAATTTCGGGACAAAATCCGGGTATCCTTATACCTTAAAAACAGCAAGATTCCCTTCGTCGTCAACTGAAGGTCCTATTTTCTTATCAACTTGCTTTCATGGAGGGCTGTTTTTAGAGTCTTTCAGTTCCCAATATTTACGAGGAAACATGAAGATGGAAACCGTTTGGACAACAGCCTTACTTCGCTAACAACGATTCTAAACAACTTTGATTCCACTGACTGTTTCTAACGGGTTGATCACTACATCAGGATCAAAAATATCTCAACGAAACAACAGTGTTTATATTTGATTCAACTCAAATGACTTACCCGAGTAAGGATTCCAAAGTAGTTCCCTTTTCCAATTGAGCTTCTAAGCACTCGCAAACGTTTTATTGGAAGCAAAATAAGCCTTCAGCAGAGTTCGTGCTCTAAGAGCTACATCTGTCGATAATCACTCAAAACTGACTGATGCCTTAATATATACTTTTACCACATGATCCACATGTCAACATATTGCAATTGTAATTTGTGGAATACAGTCCCCATGTCGACTTAATCTAAATTCAATTCCAGAATGGCTCATAGCTGGGCCAAATTATCCCTAATTTTTTATTTTCACCGTCATAATTTAACAAACTTCCCGTTATTCAACCACATTGCCTGTATATTGGCTGCCACAGTTGAATTCCTTTTGGCTTCACTTAATTTTAGCATGTGAAGGCTTGTCTGTACATAAAACAAAATCCTATAGCCTATTGCATGGCGTATCCTTACTGCCCATAATTTATAATTATGGCATTATTTGGTGCGCTCTCGTGCGCGCGCACATTAGAAACGTGGCGTATTTGCCTAGACATTAGGTTTTGTCAGCCAAAATTTTCCCTTTGTTGTCGTGTTGCAAAGAAATGAGCACAGTGACCACTGTAACAGGGGCTTTTCGAGGGTTTCACTTCCATTGCTGAGCGAGAGGTGCCCTGCCACCTTCCGGGATCTTTCTACATCAAGTGGACCAGAGCTGCGTTCAGGAACATGGCGTTTATTGTAGATCTTGACTTATTTCGTTACAGGCAGAACTCAAAGCTCTTACTGTCAGGCGAATTGTCATATGCGATTTCCGACCAATAATATTCGAACAGCTCATTCACTTACGTAAGCTTAGCGAATAGAAGAAATTCTCACTATTCACATCTTTACAGTTTAAAGCTCATTTCACATTCCAAAGACTTTCTTCCAAAGGCAGGTGGAAAACACCTAAATGAATCGCTTCATGATCAGAAAGACTTTGATGTTTGCGAACTTCACTTAAAATCTAGTTTTACAGAAAAACGTCCCGTAACACCACCATTTTATTCGTGTTATTTACTGGTAATAGGCACACCAAAAACATATTTTAAGGAGAAAATAGTTTAATAGTAGAAGTTGGATTCTTTACACATAAATGATGTGAAACTCTGCATTTGGAGCCAGGGAGGAATAAGGGATGATGACGAAGTGGTTCATTATCCTTAAATCATTTGCAAGATCAGGCAATTTGGGAAATCACCATACTGAAAGATTATTGCCCAGACAAACGTACACATAGTCAATTAGGCTCTAGGTTTCACTACTATTCATAGTGTATGTTACATAATAACAATTGTTTTTTGGTTGTTTAAGTTGCAAATATTTCTCGCTCAACTCCGTAAAAACACTCAGAATAACAGGCATGCAGGGCGAAAACCAGCACGGTGACCCCGTCTTTTTACTGCGTTTTTTCCTATGTTATGTCCTATGCATGGATATCAATTGCGCGAAGTTTGAAAAAAAATCTTAATAGTACATTCTTTTCGAGGGAATTACCTTAAAAGATATTGAAAGTTTTATCAACATTGTCTTCTATGCTATCGATTTATAGACATCCGCTAGTGCCATAACCGATTCTAATGAAATTCCTTTATTGGTTTTCCTTGTTTTTAATTGATGTGTATGTTTTCATCTTAAATTTCCCTGCACAAAAGATATAGAAGAGGACATAACTTGAATTGTACTTAGCAGTCTATAAAAAGGGCGATTCCTCCTGACAAATGGCTACAACTAGAAACGTCAGTGCTTGAGTGATTTTAAGGTCGTCAAGTTTCCTTATCAACTCTGTTGATAATACTGAATTCATTATAAAGAAGGAAGATGGCCGATTGTCCATGAAACTTCCGTTTCAGCTGTTTTAAGGTCTGTGTTTAAGTTTTGACCCAAATTGATCAGAGTTATAGCCCTACGTGTTTTATTTTAAATTAACCGTGCAAAAAAGATAGAAGCGGACGTAACTTTAATTTAGCATAGCAGACTATAAAAAGGTGATTCGCTTTCACTGAGGGCTAACGCTCGAAACGTTGGTACTTGAATCTCTTTCCTGTGGTCAAGTTACCACATCAACTGTTGATAATAAAGAATTCGTTATAAAGAAGGCCGCTGGCCGATTCTCCATAAAGCTTCCGTTGCAGCTGTTTCAAGATCCCCATTTAAGTTTTGACCCAAATTGATCAAAGTAAGCGGCATAAGTACACACCTCATTAATCAATTCTGTGCCGTATTTCAACTGAAATGTGTCGATTATAACCGCATAAATGATCTAAACATTAGCTAGTGTCCTGTGTTTGAGTAGCTCTATGTTGAACTTTATCAGCTGTTTTAACTTTTTTCCTTGTCAGTCAAATGACCTTTTTTTGGTTACAACTAAGCCAAGAGGTGTGGAAAATTTCTCTCTTTTTAGAATCCAACTTTAACAAGGTCAACTATCCCAGGGAAGCTAAGTTAAAGTAGACAGAAGCTGATATTACGAAAAAACAAAGACTGACTACAAACAAGGTGTCTTTTAGTAACAAAAGAAAAAATAAATAAAATGATAATTATGCCATTTGTTGTATGGTTGCAATCATTGACATACTTTAGTTCTGAATATAATTATTAAGCAAATTAAAGGGAGGAAAGGTTTCATGTCCAAATGAAAATCGGACGTTTCTTTATGTTAATTTACAGCGACCGGTCTTACCTGGTGTTGGACCATATTTATTGACCAATCGGATTGGATGACAGGACTAATTTTACAATTATTTTCCATAGAAAACACCACACATCGCAAAGCGACGTCCTGTTTTCCTCTGCTTCCTATCTATAATTTTAGAAGAAGCTACTTCTTCATCTTTAGCCGATAAGACCATCAACAAAAGCCCTCAGGTTCTTTTTTGTCTTTTAATTATGTTTACGCCAACTGTGTACGTGAAATAGGTATGAAATAGGGTATCAAATTTTTGGTCAGGTCTGAAATAGGGTAACGAAAATCGCAGATTTTGGTCTGAAATAGGGTGAGGGTTTCAGGAAGCGGACCGCACACCCCACCCAGGACTTTCACTTGAAAAATCAGTTTTAAAAAACTATTTTCGGTCTGCAAAGCCCGTGTCAAACGCCGTACTTTACATGAGCCGTACTTTACAGTCGATTCGTCTATGTTAGCAGACGAATCGTGTAACGGCCGGAAGTCGATTCGCGAGAGTCTTAGACAGAATACCGTTGAAAGGCAACGGGGAGGGTGGAATACGTTGTCGATTCGACTCGATTCGATCGATTCGTCTGTGTTGGCAGTCGAATCATTTCACCTACATAAACATTACATTACTTTATTTACCCTCGGATTGTAGAGTAGCTTGTACAGCTAATATCACCGAGCATTTAACCAGCAGATGAGAGATAGACCACCCACCGGGAACTACGTCCCCTACTCTTTTCGAACAGCGTGTGGGTTCTTTTACGTCCCACAGAATCAATTATGAAGAGTTGTGAGACGGGGCTTACGGTTTATCGTCCTTATCCGAGAAGACTAGAAAGTCTAACCATTTGCAGATGTTATTACAAAGGCAGCACGTTCTCCTCAATTATTTAAGACCCTGAGTGTTGGTCCGGCCGGGGTTTGAACCCGCGACCTCCCGCACGCTAGTCCTGTGCCCTACCACTGAGCTAACCGGTTGGCGAGAGTCTTAGACTCAATACCGCTGCAAGGCAACAGGAAGGGTGGAATACGTTGTCGATTCAATTTAATGTCATTAAAACTAGAACAAACACTCCAGTGTTTGGCATGATTGACTTCAGTGAAGAAATCATTCTTCGCTATCTGACTGACAACATTTCACGGCCGAGACCGCTCTATCATACTGCCGCCAAACTACTGTCATATCTTAGGTTTATGCGTTTGTACTTCTCTCAATATACCTAATAAGGTGGAAAAAAATGATGACAGTTTTTTTATCCGTGGTAGCGAAATTCGCAAACAGTCATTTACCAAAAACTTTAATTATGTCTTGTTCAACTTTTATTTTGGGACAAGAACAGCAGCGACTGAACACAAAGATTTTTTCCACAGACGAAAACGGAAGAGATTTAATGTAAAAAAAGGCTAGAAGTTGTTAAACTAACAATTAAAAGTAAAAACATCATTTCAACTTTACATGCCCAAACTAATAAATTAGCACTTGCTGTCCTCACGCCATGAAGAGAAATACTGCTCTGACACCTGGTACTTTTAGTGCAAAAGAGCAATTGACAAAATTGGAAACATAACAAATGAACACATTAGCAAGGAGCAAAACGTTTGGAACTCTTTTCGAAACGTACCCGATGACAATCTTTTGCACACTTTTCAGCCTCCGTTCCTCTGTGCCCACTATTCCTTATGTCCAGTGTTCCTCTCTGCCCTCTGTTCCTCTGTGACCATCGTTCCTCCCTGCCTAATGTTCCTCTGTGCCCATTGTTCCTCTATGCATACTATTCTTCTGTACCTACTGTTCCTCTGTGCTCATTGTGCCTACTGTTCCTCTGTGCCTACTGTTCCTCTGTGCCTACTGTACCTCTGTTCCTACTGTTCCTCTGTTCATACTGTTCCTACTGTTCCTCTGTTCATACTGTACCTCTGTTCCTACTGTTTCTCTGTTTATACTGTTCCTCTATGCCCACTGTACGTTTGTGCCTACTGTTTCTCTGTTCTTACTGTTCCTCTGTTCCTACTGTTCCTCTGTGCGTACTGTAACTCTGTTCCTACTGTTCCTCTGTGTCCGGCACTGTTCCTCTGTGTCTACTGTTCCTCCTTGCCTAATGTTCCTCTGTTCCTCTATGCCCTCTTTTCCTACTGTGCCCAATGTTCCTTTGTGCCCACTGTTCCTCTGTGCCTACTGTTCCTCTGTTTTTATTGTTCCTCTGTTCCTACTGTTCCTCTGTGCGCACTGTTCTTCTGTTCCTCTATTCCCACTGTTCCTCTGTGCCAACTGTTCCTCTCTGCCCACTGTTCCTCCGAGCCCACTGTTCCTCTGTTCCTAGTGCACACTGTTAGTTAATAATTAACAATTTCAGTTCCCGGTATATGAGAGTCGACCCCACCTTTGCGACTCATTTGTACTCACTAGAATGTCAGGGACCATCACATCATTGTTTGCTGATAAACGTTTACTATCTTCACTTTAAAATTTGTATCAAGCGTGGTATTTTTTGAAGGAAAACTTGTATTTATGGTTGAGAGGCACTGCACTTGTGGTTGCGTTTTATACTTCTAACTTGTGTGGCGAATAAACCAAGCGTTGAGTAACTTTCTCCCTGTTTACCTTCATTTGACTTCAAGGTCGTCGCTCGCAATTAAATTTACCCTCTTTCAACTTTAAAAGGGCATGTTAAGATCGGCAATATGTTGAGGTATGTTGGAGAGAAATTATTTGCGTGAGGTCAGCGCAGTGTTTCCGGTCACACTTCACTGAACTTAGCTGTCAGTAAACAAACACTGCATACGTTTTGGCTTCTTTTACATCTTGTCCTCCGAATATTCGTTTACAGGTAATTATCCATTCTGTTAGCCTCAAAAAGGCCTATTTAATGTAGACTTCTAAAGAAAGACAAGATATCGACGTGTCCAGGAAAATCTCTTCGTGTGAGAAATTCTGCCCATGTCACAGCCTCGATCTACCTGAACAAAATTTTCCCGCACATATCTTTGTAAAGTTGCGAAGAATTTAATCCAGTAGAGTTTGTCCGCGTGAAAAGGTTTGCCGAATTTAAGAAATGGTTGGAAGCACCGCACATGCTCTTCTTATCGGCGAATCGATCGGCGAGATATTATGGCGTTAAATCTCCGCCAAAAGTCAAGTTTTATTTACAACATCCAAGTTTTCATTTTAAACGTTATGGTTATGATTTAGATATGAACGTTTAAACAGGGGCACCCAACGACAAGTTTCGGTAGATATCTGTTCGGTGGAGGGTAATTCGCCTCGGGCTTTCGGCGTCGATAAAAGAGGGCACTCGGATTTTCGTACCTAAAACGTGGCCTAAGAGGTTCGCAATTGGGAAATCACAGCCCCTGAGGTTTTCGGAAAGGTCGTAATTGCTGTTTTTGACAGTCAAAAACGTCAGCTAGCATTTTCGGAAAGAAAATAGTTCCCTAGAAAGTTCTTGGAAGGTCATTTCAGCTTGAATTTTCTCAACTGAAGATTTTGTTCCCTACCATTTTCGGGCAATGAACATTTCAGCTAGGGAATCCGAACAGATGAACTTCCTCTAGCTTAAGAAAACATCACTTTAAACAGACTTCAAACACTATAAGGCGCTTAAAAACGCCTTTCTACAGCTTTTGCTTGATTTGGCTCGTTGGGTGCCCCTGGTTTAAAAACAAAACTGTTTCTTTGTATTCAACATCATACCTTATTGCCATCAATACAAGTTCAAAGATACTAAACAAGATTCAAGATTGAAGTTTTCTCTTCAAAAATCAACTATTCGTTTCAACAATCTAGTCTTAATAGAGGATACTCAGCTAACGTTGTAGAGAAACACCTCTCTGAAGTCAAATTGATTGATAGAAAAGCATCACTAGAACAAAGGAACAAGAATGCACGTAAGACAATACTACCCTTTGTAACGCAATATCACCCGGCTTTGCTCAGCTTAAAGACAATACTGTTGGGGAAATGGCACCTCATACATAATCAACCACAACTAAGAGAAATCTTTACAGAACCTCCACTCTTATCATATCTAAAAGAAAAATCCCTTAAAGACATTCTGGTTAGAGTTATAAACGCAAAACACAATCGATCACCGAACCGCAGGAGTTGCGTAGGCCCGTCAACATTTCTCACACTTATATTTACAAGATTCGCTTGACAGTCTAGCGATGGATCTAACATGTAAAGCAGAAATACTTCAAGCTATGAAGAAACAAAAAATTTTCTGGTCTCCCCGCGCGAGGCGGCCTCGATCTTCGATATGAAGAAAACAAAGCATGCTTGGTGGGCTACCAGCGCGCATGCCTGACCTTGAGTATCCGAGTTAGTCAAGCGTGAAGTTCAAACCAAAACTTGTGCGTCATTTCGGGCGCATCTTCGAGAAGGCTGAAAGTAAAGACTTCATGTTGAAGCGAAAAATGTAATTTTGAGGGGAAGGCTTGATCGTTCTCAGAAACTCGAATGTTCAAACGAAGGCTTGAATGTTGAAACGAAGACTAGATTGTTGAAACGAATAGTTGATTTTTGAAGAGAAAACTTCAATCTTGAATCTTGTTTAGTATCTTTGAACTTGTATTGATGGCAATATGGTACGATGTTGAATGCAAAGAAAGAGTTTTGTTTTTAAAAGTTCATATCTAAATCGTAAACATAACGTTTAAAATGAAAACTTGGATGTTGAAAATAAAACTTGATTTTTGGCGGAGATTTAACGCCATAAAGATATCACGATCGCTGTGACAGTTTTATATTTTACGAATTCTTGGTTTTTCACGGTTTTCACGTGACGTCAGGAAAAAAAACTAAAATAAAACATTTAGATTTTTACCTTCATCAGGTTAATGGCATTTTTAAGATAATATCTGCAGGCCTGTTTTCAGCTAAGTAGCACGCTTTGTTTTGAGAATAGAGCAGGATGAATTTCGAACTTTTTTACAATGCGTGACATTTGGATTGCTTCTGAGAAACATGTCACATACACGGAAATATCGATCCGCCTCGTGTTTTCGAGTTCTGGGTAACCAATATGTTGAGAGAAGTGTCTATGTGTATGTTTTCAAGCTTAGCGGAGAGAAAACATGTTTTGAGAGAGCCTAAGGAAACTCCAGATGTTGCCACTTAATTGCCACTTAATTTGCCACAAACAAGGAATATGGATCAGGGGCACCCAACGAGCCAAATCAACCAAGAGCTGTAGAAAGGCATTTTTAAGTACCTTATGGTGTTTGAAGTCCGTTTAAAGGGATGTTTTCATAAGCTAGAAGAAGTTCATCTGTTCGGATTCCCTAGCTGAAAGTTTAATTGCCCGAAAATGTTAGGGAAGAAAATCTTCCTTTGAGAAAATGCAAGCTGAAATGAACTTTCCACGAGCTTTTTAGGGAACTATTTTCATTCCGAAAATGCCAGCTGACGTTTTTGACTGCCAAAAACGGGAATTACGACCTTTCCGAAAATCTTAGGCGCTATGATTTCCCTATTGCGAATCTTTTAGGCCACGTTTTAGCTACGAAAATCCGAGTGCACTCTTTAATCGACGCCGAAAGCGCAAGGCGAATTACCCTCCACCGAACAGATATCTACCGAAACTTGTCGTTGGGTGCCCCTGATGGATGGCAATTTTTTCGGCGCCTTTTTAAAAATATCCCTGGCGTGACATTTCCGGTTATCTCTTATCTTACAGCAAGGGGAACTTGTCTAAAAAATATCTTGCACGCGGTAGTACCTAAAAATAAGTTCATGCAGATGAAATAAAATCCTGTAGACAAGTGCGCTTCAAAAAAATTCATGCATCAAAACGTTCACCTTCACCCACCCCCTTCGGTTTTTTTCTGATGGTCCATCCCTAACCTCTGATAACTTTAAGCATAAAGTACGAAGAACCTTTCTCATTTCTAAATGGTAGCCCACACAAGTACCCTAAGGGTACCTATTTTTTATATTGCAGCGAAAGCTTCCAGTCGCTATTGAACCCGCGGGAATCCCAAAGATTTCAGTTCTTGTCCTTTTCTTGTAACTGACCCAAATATATTTTTTTTCGGCTGATAGTGATATTTAGTTTTGATTCGGTAATATTTATAAGGGCTTGCGAATTTCGGGCTTGCAACTAGAAAGCAACATTGAAAGTGTAAACAAAAGGATCTCATTAAGCGCTCAACTAAAGCACGTTAGTTTTTCCTTCAAAAGCTTGGGAAAAAGTATGTTGAGCCATTGTAATTCATTATTAGGGGACTTTAGATTTGAGTACGAGTACGAGATCGAGAACGAGTAGGACTTTCAAATTTCAAACCCGTCGCCTCCACAGATCCCTTACTCTGCCCTATTGCTTAATAACAGGAAAGGAGATTTTAGAAACAGGATTTATGTACGGAGTGATTATGTAAGGCGCGCGAACTAGATTTAAAAAGTCGTACTCCTCCTAAATCTCGTACTCGTTGTCAAATCTAAAACTCCCTAATCTTGAATAAAGCATTTGATTGGTTTTGTTCTGTATTCTGCAAGACAAATAGCCCTGAAATAGTTCTTGATTTTATGAGACATTTTGATATCAATCTTGTCACGGAGTCTGGCTGAATATCGTAGTAAAAGTTGATAACATTTTAAAGTTAGACACTGAATGAATTACATGATTCAGTTGTCATTTCTGTTGGGCATTAAACCTAAACGAAAGGCTGTATGTGCTACATTCACGAGAAGTTTTACTGCATCGTTTCTGAATTGTGCTCGTGTTTCTATCAGGGTAACAGCTTTCGTTACGGCGACATTTCACTGTGTATCTTGCTATATGCATGAATGAGTTGGCTCATAGGAGCCTTTGATTCTAAGCGTCACCGCCCCAGCTGGTCCGCATTCCTTTTGCGTGTCGGTGATACAGGTAGTTCCCGCACGAAGACAATGCGTTATGAGATTGTTCAGCATTTTGGTTGTTAACAGAAAACAAAGCCGCCTGGCTGTTACTGTGTTTTTGTTCGAAATCCCGTGTAATTATAACCTCGTTTACCTAGGAATGGCTTACAGTTGACACACTGCAATCTGCTAAATGAGTTAATGAGGTTTGAGATAAATAATGTAATGTAAATGTATTTGTATTTATATACCGCACATACCTTTATACAATTATTAAGTGGGATGAGATCGGACGTCAGGATATAAAGGCGCCACTCGCAGCCGTTATCAGTCCATACTTTATCTCACCCACCCACCCAAACTATTAAAAGTAACATATTCACAAATTCCAGCAACAAGATGACCAGTTGACAGCTCTGTCTGTTGTTTAATTTTGAAATTTCAGGCACCTTCCCGCCGGTATTTGTGAATATTTTACTTTAGGTTGAGGCTAATCCTGTACAAATGCGTTTTCAGTGCTTTAATTCAGCGGTCATGGCGAACTCGAAACTGGAGTATTTTGTAGGCACCTTAAGCAACGACGACGGCAACGGCGACGGCCATGGCGACGGAAACGAAAACGTCATTTCAAAATATGACTTCTCGTTTCAACTGTAACTCTTTCGCGATTATTCCAATTTATTTAACTTGGAAAATGCTGGTGAAATGTCCAGAACTAAATTACTATGAACGACGTCGAAGCAAGGAAAAACAAAGAATCATTTGCCTTCATGCGCTCACGTTCTCAAGAAAACATAAAATTTGGTCATTTCACGTTGTTGTTTTGCTGTGGACGGCAAAGAAATGTACCTAAATGCAGAACACACGTGCAGAGCGAATGTTTTCTGCTCATTAAGCCTATTCTTTAGTGGCGTTCTCGTTGCCGTTGCCATCTTCGTTGCTTAAGGTCCCTATATCACTTTTGAAGCAGTCTTAAGGTTTCCTTTAGTCCGACCCAACCCGGTATGCTGGACGGACACAAAAAGTTCTTAACCAGTTTTTCGCACGACACAGTAGAATATTTGTACTGCCCTTCGCTTGTTCTGTCATTTTTCGCCGCTAAATCCTAACGGGGAGAGCTTAAAATGTCAGCCCCTCCCCACTCTTTGCGTCTTGGAACTTTTTATCGGAGGGGGACAAGGGATAGGGTTAAGAGGCTTGCAGCACTCCCAGTTCCCTTATGAGTAGCTGAAAACGAAAATACTTTTAAAGTATAGAAAAATATCTAATTTTGTAATCTCTCTTTTCATAAAACAAATGTCTATAGCTGATGGGCTTTAGGAAGATCTAATCATACAGACAACTGGAATGCCTAATTTTGCATTGTTCCCATGAAAACAAAAATTTCGAACCATCAAACCTTAGGTCTAATTCGCTAGGAAGTCCAAGTCCAGGTTTTTAAACTCTTTGTTATCGTTTACAAGTGTCCCTCACCAGACGGCTCACAAGCTGGTAATACTCGTTTTTTCACGATATTTTGGTATCCAGAGTTAATCCTCTCTCTAGCACGTATTTAGAGGCTTCTAACGTGCCTGTCTTTGCTGCAAATTGCCATGTTTCAGGGCGTTCTTTATCTCGTTACTCCCTATTGCCTCGTTCGCTTAGTTCATCAGCTTTCGTTAGTCTTGTACATGTAACACCACAACAACAGACCAGTTTCACTGTCAACCGCTCGAGCCAGGGATGGAAAAGTAAAATATGGTCGTTGATATGGCAAACGCGATCGCCAAGAACCAGAAGAAAAACGTGTCTAAGACTTGCGCCGAAAAATGCCAGTCGTTCTTGTTATACTCGTTTGCTTTCAAGTCATTTAAGTGATCAATGACGGTTTGCAAACAGCGAGTGATTTCATCCAGTCTGTTAAGAGAGGGGCACTTCAGAGTGCCAGAGTGTCTGGAAATGCCTGAACTGATTTCATCCAGTTCGTTTTCCCCGATGTTTTCTAGTTCTATCTTGCAGCAGTTGGTATCTTTATTGTCGCTCCCAAATAACTTGCTCACGTGACCATTGTTACGCCCATGGCGACTCTTGGTGCGTTCAAGGCGATGGTTGTGGATTTGCTGATCCTGTTTCCCATCGTGGAATGGCTTCACCATCATAACTGGAGCGAGGATTCTGTAGATGACGTAACGATACCACGCTGGCATGGGCTTGGCGGGATTCTTGTGGTAAACCCTCACCACGAGACAGGTGACTAGCAGCGAGAATGACACCTCGCACATGACGGTGAAGGCATACTTTACAATCAGGGGAATCACTTCGGAGGTGCGCGGTACATTTTCGGTGAACACTAACATGAAGACCGTCAAACCAAGAAGGATTGTTATTACAAGAGAAATCCTCTCGCCAGACCCGGGTGGCAGGTAGAAGGAGAACACCGTGAGAACCGCTAATACAACGCACGGCATAATGAGGTTTGTTAAGTAAAACAACACCTTGCGACGAACAATCACCTCGTACGTGACGTCGATGTAGGGATTTGGGCAGCAGGCGTATTTGACGACATTTCGCGCGGCTGGCATCGAGACTAATTTCCATTCACCGCTGACCGTATACTTTTTGAGATCGGCTGTGGAACCTTTTTTGGTGAGGTTCAAATAATTCCCGGTGTAAGTCCAGGATCCGAATGTGAGCGGGCACCTTTGCTCATCGAACGGGAAGAAGGTGATGTCGATTTTACAGATGCTTTTAATTTCCGTCGGTGCGTACCAAGAGTTCTTTCCATCGTAGCTCAAGACAACCTTTGTGTCGTAGTTGTATATTGCTCCGGTCTGGCCGATTCCAATACTGAGGAAGAATTATAGCCCATTAGATAAACAAGCAAATGAGAAACGAAAACGTCAACTGGTCTGATTAGCTCACTGTATTCATTGCTCATAAGAGACCTGTTCCGTTTATACTTAACAATTATTCACCGAAGTGGAGGTGAATAGTAATTAGCTAATCAGATCCGAGTTAACCAATCAGAGCGCGCGAAAAGCGCTATTCATTTACAAGTGTGGTATATACTAATTGACAATAGAATACAATACTTTATTTAAACACGTAACGTCTAGGAGCTATGCAATCTCGACATAGTGGCGTTACATACAATAGGAGTAACGTTCCAGATCTGACCGGAATTTGCTTTCTAAAAGGTCTTTTTCTCTTTTTTCAATTCACCCAGTTTATTTGCTCAGATAGACTCTAATGAACACTATTCACTACTACTGTACGAGCCACAACTCGCTTAGTGGCCCTTTGAATGTCCTCGTCAAAAGATTCTGGGTATGTTTTCCTCTGTGTCTTAATTCAACTTTAAACCTCAACCTTAATATTAGTCAATATCGAGGCAGGAGATCAAGTTTTTATAATCAAATTGGAGAATGTAATCTTAAGTGTTAAGTTCGCAGTTAAAATTGTTGCATCTTTTCAAAATCTGAACTCACTTGTTGTACAGTACAAGATCCGGCTTCCAAACCAACTTTGGGTCCACATTTATCTCTTTGATACCAGTGTAATTGTCAGGATTCCATTTCAAGAAAGGATTTTCCCATATCTGGAATGTTAAGAGTAAGATATATCTAAAATTATCGAAATTCCAAAACTTGCGTCAAGTTGTGTAAGTAACTTCGATGACATTCCACGCATTTTAATCTTTATTCCACAGTTCTAATAAATGCATGTGACTTTCACATATGCATTCTATGTTTCTTCTTCATCCCTCTCGGACGTAATACGAACCGAAAAAAATTACCAGTTACCATACATTACTTTATTTACCCTCGGATTTTAGAGTAGCTTGTGCAGCTAATATCTCCGAGCATTTAACCATCAGATGAGAGATAGACCACCACACCGGGAACTACGTCCCCTACTCTTTTCGAACAGTGTGTGGGTTCTTTTACGTCCCACACAATCAATTATGAAGAGTTGTGAGACGGGTGCCTACGGTTTATCGTCCTTATCCGAGAAGACTAATAATCTTAATTGTTTTCTTAGCGTTTGGTTAGAAGGGTACCAATATATTCAAATCCCGTACGAGTCGCAGTCAGGTTTAGGCTTTCTTTTCGCAACTGCGAAACATCGTTGCGATGTTCTTTTATGCCGTGATTCAGATCTCTATTCTACAGACTTACTTGGACATGTTTACACATATTCACCCCTTTTAGATATATCACAGAACACATCAAAGTTCTTTTCGTCCTTAGTAGATCTTAGCTTCTCTCTGGTTTGATCCGGCCAGTATTTGTGCCTTTGACCTCCCATTCTGCTATTTGCCTGGGGACTTGGGGACTGGCGGTTTGGGGGTGTGCCGTGTAGATTTATATGTTCTGACCAGTTTCTTCGACCAAAGCAGATCTCAGATCTAGCCTTTACAGTTTCGAATATTTGCCATTTTCTAACCACTACGACTCAAAATCATATAATTTGAGGAAGCGCCTGCCATATAGTTTGTAATAAGGGGCGTGCCCTGGAACACACCACCGAAGCAATGTGGGCGCAAATTCTCTGAACCTCTTACCTGTCTTATCCAAATCTTGCTTGACAAAATTTGATTCTTGCCGTCCTATAATTTGCAACGAAAGTGAAAAAAAAAATAAATAAAAATAAATAAAAAAAGCAACTCTTGAAATCGATTTCAAATTTGGATACTTTCACGCTGTTTGACTGCAACTACTATAAAAGTTGATCGAAGAATATGGCCACCGCTACATGAACAAGTTTTTGATTGTTTATCTAAAGCATTAGTTTTTCAAAACGTTAACGTGTTGCCAGCGAGTGGAAGGTACGTGAAGCCACCCTCGCAAGGGCGACACGACGACAACTAGACTAACATACGAGGGATTCAACCACACTTGGCTTTTTCAGACTAATTCGGACTTAAGGTGGAGCCTCTCCAAGAGCGGTTACAGCTGTCAATTTCTATCTAAGGCAAGCGACACGACCTTTCCGAAATTCACATCACCTGCCAAAGCAAGACATTGATGGAGTTGGGGCGGCCCTAGAAAGGTTTTTGTCGTCTTTCGAACAGCCAGACTCAATTACCGGTGATTGCTCAGCTCGAGCAATTAACCTCATACCTACAGACGTCGGCTTTTCCCAGGCTAGTCGAATATCGGATCTGCCTGTTAGGACACTGAGGCCCGTGCAGACGCTTGCAACATTGTTGGCTAACATCCAGCATTGCTGGGCCCAACATGTTGGGTGCGTTTGCAGGTGCCTTTAGGTTACCTAACTACAAGGATCTTCCATGTAAAAACTGCATTGACGTGTGCTCTTTCCATTTAATTTATATAATTAACGCCTTCCAACCTATTTTGTGTTTTTCCAAACTGGCAATTTCCGCTAAATTAGGCTCTTTTTGTGTTACTTTTGCTCTTAATTCGGCAAAAAATGGCCTTCATATGCTGTGTGCTTGAAACAAGCGGAGATCACTTCTATTTTAGACCTTAAAACGGTGTATTTTCTTAAGATATTGAAAACCATGTTTTGGGTGAAAATCAGAGGTACAGGTAAAAGACTCTTTTCAGCAGTATATAAAACACTAATATTCTCCTGCACTGCAAAAATGACTCTGTTTTTGTTATAAAAGGTAGTGCCATATGACACAATTTTTATTGCAACTACTGCACTGACCCCTGCACAGATTAAATTTTTGCAGAGTTGCCCTAAAACAACATTATTGGTGTTCTAAAACTGATGAAACATCATAAACTATGGTTACTGCAGAGAAATCCCTACTGTGTTACAAAAGGTTTAAAGACTGAAAGTGTTGTGTATGCAAAATATGCTCACTTTCAGTGCATTTTAATTGTTTATCATGCATCCTTCTGCACCCTGTAATCAGAACACAGGCCACAGACTGTGATCAGACCAAATGCCGCAGAATTTCTGCGGCCTGTTAACAGAAGACAAGCCGCAGAAATTCTGCGGCCTGTGAACAGCAGAAAAGCCGCCTGATCACAGGCCACAGAAATTCTGCGGCTTATCTTCTGTTAAATTCTGCGACCTGTGATCAGGCGGCTTGTCTGCTGTTCACAGGCCGCAGAATTTCTGCGGCTTGTCTTCTGTTAACAGGCCGCAGAAATTCTGCGGCCTGTGAACAGAAGACAAGCCACCTGATCACAGGCCACAGAAATTCTGCGGCTTGTCTTCTGTTCACAGGCTGCAGAAATTCTGCGGCCTGTTAACAGGATACAGGCCGCAGAATTTCTGCGGCTTGCCTTCTATTCAAAAGACGCAGAATTTCTGCGGCCTGTGAACAGAATACAGGCCGCAGAAATTTCTGCGGCCACTGTTCTGTTCATAGGCCGCAGAATTTCTGCGGCCTGTGAACAGAAGACAAGCCGCCTGATCACAGGCCGCAGAAATTCTGTGGCTTGTCTTATGTTCACAGGCCACAGAAATTCTGCACCTGGTGATCAGACCACAGGCCGCATAAATTCTACACCTTGG
>JAEMWC010000161.1:862500-895000 GCA_016490735.1 Pachyseris speciosa | reverse complement strand
TGAAACCACTCTCCTTTTCTGAAAAAATTCAGCGAATGAGTACGTTTAGTGTATCATTCTCTCACGATCTTAAGATCATTGGCAAGTGTTTTTCCCTAAAGGATTTCCCTCTCAGTTTGAATTCTGTCGACGCGCGAAGCGCGCGTTGTCTTTATCGAAATCTCAAACGTGCAATTGATTGCTTTTCAAAACGCTTTCCACAGGCGAAATTAAAATTAAAAACCTCGAATTGTCAATCTGGGTTGTAACTCACGCTTACCTTCAGCAATTTCTTTTCAACGGGAGAACACGTTTCAGATGAACTTGATGTCATGATGCTGGTACGCTCTCTGCTCCGATGATGTTTTGGAAGTGCTGAACTGTTTCGCCACCTTTAAACAAAAAGGCAATATTTGACGAGACTTTGATGCACCAGAGCTTCTTTTCTATACCTTTTCCCATTTCTCAGGAGCACAAATTGCCACAGAGATAGTAAGACAAGCTTGTAGAAATCTCTTCGCCTGACTTCTCTGTCCCGAATGCCGAGTCGGCGAAACGTTAAAGGTTACTACCGGTAGATTAATAAGCTTATTGTAATGAAACAATAGGCTATAGTCAATTACTAAGCTAAAGTAACATTAAATTTAACAAAGAATGAAATGTAAATTCTTATCGTGAGAAAATAAATTTACCGCGCTTTCCAAGTCCGTCGCGCGTCAAGTCCTTCGCATCCGTTCGCATCGAAAAACGCGACTCATTCCTATTTGTACTATAAATTGTGGACAGCTGCATGATGAGCTAAGTCAAAAATATAAGCTTAAGCTTAATTCGGATGGGACAGATATCAAAGGCAATCTCTTTTCCCAAAAGAGAAATGTCTAATTAAAGAAACAATAAAAGATTGACGCTTACCGGCAACTTGATGATGATCACAGGCTTTTCGGCTTTTTCCGGTCGATTAATCTAATGATAGATACTACACCACATGCATCCTCATCAAGTAACTGTGTGTGTGTGTTTTTATTTTTTGGTGAAATTTACCCACTATTCCATCGACGCTTTCTTTATAAAAGATGTCGAGGTTTATGAAATGATTCAGTCCTCAAAAAAATTTGGTTGAATTGTGGAAGTGACTGAAGCGCGGCGTCAATGTAATAACCGGAAATTGTCACTTATATTCCCCGACCGTTTTCATTGGCTAGTTTTAATTTCGTGCGTGGTTTGAGCGGGCTGTTTGAGCGTTGTCGTTTCATTTCTGTTTCATCCGTGAACATGAATACGGCGTCGAAAAATAAGTCACGAGAAAATCTCGCCAACTTAGAATCCTTGAGTACTAGCACTCCGAGGAAAGTCAAAGATCGCGTGAGGTGTTTGGATCTGTACGATTCTGACTCCAGTGTTGCAAGTGATTTCTCTACGCCAAAGAAGCGACCGCGTAGCGCATCCTCGCCGGCATCCTCGCCGAGTTGCTGGATTAATCTCAACGATACTGACACTTCCGACCATACTCAAGTCACTCCAGTCAAAGTTAGCACAGAGAGTCCTGCTTGCATCGATATAGTGGACAGTGACGACGAGGAGCAAACTGTCAAAGGTAAGCTGAAGTCTATGTGTTAAGCTTATCCGTCTAGCCGCGGCTACTCGAGCGATTTTTTGCTCGCGCCGGTGATGCGATTATTTCCAATTTTGCCGCGTCGCCAGCGCGTGAGGGTGCTACGCTTTTGAAAAATTTTGGCGACAAATTTAAGACCTGTGCAATATAAGGTCATGGATTGAGGAGTATGCAGAGGAATTTCATGCACATACAGTTCCTAAGTGTTTCAAGTTTGAGCGCAATGATGCTGGCAAAGCCATGGGGTGCTTACCATTTGTCAGAAAAATCCGGAAATTTCGGTTTGAAGTCAAATGGTAAGGTAATTTTCCGGAAAATCTTTTCGGAAATTGTGGACAACCTCCAGAGGTAGTCCTCTTTTCCGTTCGGAACGGACTTACCATTTGAACGAATCGTTCCGTTTCCAGGTCCTTTTGCGCCAGAACGAGTGAGTGCGCCTGACGGAATGCTTCGCAGTAAATGGTAAGCGCCAATCTCATCCCGTTGGTCGGTAAATTCGGAAAATCGCTTACCATTATTCAACGGTCATTCCATCCGGATTTTTCTGACAAATGGTAAGCACCCATGATGTTTTATAGGAACTGGAGCCATGAAAAGTGGCAGGGGCCAGTTATTATCTTGAAGGTAAAGGTTATCATTTCAAAAAGGATTTGAAATAATAATAATAATAATAATAATAATAATAATATCCTCAGAAAAGTGCTGTAAGTCTGAGGTCTCAGGATGAGACTTGACTGGATATTTCTTCCCAGGGCAAATCCCTGTGCTAAATAATAATAATAATAATAATAATAATAATAATAATAATAATAATAATAATAATACAATTAGTTCAAATAAACAACCACAACAAAGCCAAGTCATCCATGGCAATGTTCATTACAATATCATAAGGTCTTACATTTAAGTCCCTAAACTAAAGGCATATGGGTATAAGTGATCGCTTGAATCTGATGTAGCTTCATTTTCTTTTACTCAGAAGGAAAGTTTTCAATTGAAAATAATTTCCCAAAAACCTTAAAGGATCTGTGAATATTGTAAAATTTAATAATCATGGAAATTCAAGCTGTGTGGAAATCCTGCATGATTTATACTATACACTCTTTAAATATCCATAATTAATGGTAATAGGACTGAGTAGAGTACAATTTAGGGAGTTAATTGGGCGAGTGATTTCAAATTGGCCGAGCGCGTAGCACGAGGCTGATTTGAAATTACGAGCAATAACAAAATAACAAAATGCAAGAAACTCTAGAGGTCAACTTTCTAAATTGTAAAACGTATTGTATAAAATAACCAACGGAAATGGTTGCTATTTTACAAAGCGCGAAGATTGACAACTGACACGACATGGCAGCTAATGCTCAACATACCCAAATAAGGTAACCGTCCGATTTGGCTTGTCCGATTACAGGTGTTTGTAATCGGACAGCTCAAATCAGACAGTTTGGACCTGAAGCCGTCAATTAAGCCACAAATAAAGGCTGTTAAAAACCAATCACATTCGAGCATTTTGTTATTGACACAATTAATCCTAATAATACCTACTCATGTGACTAAAGAACTCTGTTTTAATTTAGTTTTATTGCTTTTTTTTATTCAGTCTTCACCCACTGGAAAGCCCAACCTTGTCACTCCCTCATTAGCAAAGTTGGATGTGGATGCTTTGAGGCGTGACATTCCCAAGTATCACCAGAACATGCCAAAAGAGGCAGCAGATGCATGGGATGGATGGCTCAATCAGCTGGATGGACTTACACATGTTCCTGACAATTACAACTGGCCAGTTGATGTGTTAAAGACATTCAATAGAACAGAACCAGCTCCTCCAGCTGCCCAAATTTCTCCAGAATTGTTGGAGTTGCAGGAAAGGGAGACACAGCAAACTCAGGAGGTAAGTAGACAATCCCATATCATTGCACTGTTGGAAGCTGTTACAAGTTATACAACATCTGTGAGACTTTGTAGGGAAATTATGGAATCTGTTGTTTTGTTGAATTTTTGAGGATGCCCATTATCAAGTGTGTAAAAAGAGTTTTAGAGTGTCCTTGGTGACAAGAAGATAGGCCTGCAAATTAAACCCTGGCTTTCTGTGTCTGCCAGTGTGGTTAAATAAAAAATTTAAACATAAATTATTAATCCTCAGTTCCATCAGTTATCTGATGGAAGAGGAAACATTGGTTATATTTCTACTGAATATGTACAAGCAGTGGCCACATGCAGTCATAGACATTAAGTGTATATGCTACAGGTCAAATTTGATTTAAGTTTAATTTTGTTTAGGAATTGAAGTTCAAACTAGGTTGAAAACGTTTACCGTGAATTCAAATTTGACCTACAACATGTACAGGTTTTTAAATTTGTTAAAAGTGCATGGCACTAACTTTGAGTTTGATTGTATAATGCAGGTATACACTGGTCGGTACAGGAATCCGCGGGAAAGAGAAGATCCAGTTCAAATGAGTGATGACTTTCTTGAAAACCTCCAGGATGGTTGTTTTGTGGCTGTTTTTCTAGAAAACTATGACAAAATGCCGGTCATTGGCAAAGTAACATCAGTTGGAGATACCGATTTTCAGTTACATTACTGAAAAGGATCTTATGGAGGTAGATGGTCTCCCCAACACCTCCCACGAAGAAAAGCAGAGCCTTGGCTTGAGGATTTGCCAAAATCATGTATTGTTTGCTGTGGTTTTCACCTCACAGAAGATAGCAAGTTAATGCTATCTACCAAAACATTTCTGAAAAATAGGTATACAGCTCTAAGAGAGAAGAACAACTGAAGAGTGTTCTGCAAAAGGAGCGTACATGTATATCACTTTTTTTCCAACACATCCAACTCGCCAGGTACTTTGGCATTTAAACTGGAAATGGTGTCAGAAATGAGGTTCTGTATACCTTTTTTCGATTAGATAGCTAGGATCCAAAGGACTCACTTATGACTGATGCCCAAAACTCAAGAAACAGAAACAAAACGATCTGATGCATGGTTGATTTCTTTTGTTTTGAGTTGGTTGAATCCAGGCCTTTAAATCACAAATTAAGTGCACAACTTCATTTCTGACACCATAACCAAAGTAGAGCAAATTAGAGAGATTTGGATTTTAATGCCAAAAATATACAGTCCTTTTGCAGAATACCCTTCAACAAATTGCTATACATGACTGGTTGAAGATTGTTTTAATTATTTTGAGCATTTCCTACCACTGTTTTGAAGAAGAAAAAGAGATGGAAAAACAATGTTTCATACTCATATGCAATTCATGGGCTCAGACCAGAATATTGTAAGGCCATATCATGTAGGTTGCCAAGCTTTTGTTTGTTGAAATGCTTTCCCTCTGTTTGTAATCTGCTTTTTAGCCCAGTTATATAAAAATTTTACTGTGAAAAGGTATATTCTTAAAGATAAGCTGAAACAGTTTATGGTTCATTTTAGCATAGTTTACGGTCATGTAGTGCCCAAACTGTGACAGATATAGCCACTGGTGCTTATTGTATGTGTTGTTTAACCTTGCTATGGTTACTTCTTCATTGCTGTAATCAAGACTTTTGCCCTCACATTCTGTATAATAATAATAATATTAATATTATTTTATATTTCCTATTAAACTATACAGTGCATGAATCAATTATTGAGATACTACAGCTTTGTTTGATGGCAAGACCAGTGGGTAATGGGCCACAGAATTTTAGCGGCACCAGTCAGTAATGGGCCGCAGAAATTCTGCGGCTCATTAGGCTGGTGCCGCAGAAATTCTGCGGCCCATTACTGGCTGGTGCCGCAGAAATTCTGCGGCACCAGTCAGTAATGAGCCGCAGAATTTCTATGGTGCTAGTCAGTAATGGGCTGCAGAATTTCTGCAGCACCAGTCGGTAATGGGCCGCAGAATTTCTGCGGCACCAGTTGGTAATGGGCCGCAGAATTTCTGCGGCACCAGTTGGTAATAGGCCACAGAATTTCTGCGGCACCAGTCAGTAATGAGCCGCAGAAATTCTGCGGCCCATTACTGGCACCGGTCACCATTATGGGCACCGGTCAATTATGGGCCATGGAATTTCTGTGCCAGTCAATTATGGGCTGCAGAATTTCCGTGCCAGCATGCAGGATTTATTTGAGATTTATTTCAATGAAGATAAGAGTGCATGGTTCTTGTCAGTCTATTTCAGTCAATTGTTGCAGAGCTGCTTTTTATATAACATTTTTTTTGCTATTTTTCTCTGAATTCATGAAGTGTCCGCAATAATAAGATAATTATTCCAAGCTAAAAAAATACGCAATCAAAATATACTTGTCAACAACGATAAGACCAATTTTGGAAAAACACAAATTGTTTTGGAAGGCGTTATATACATTTTATCAGAGTATTTTTTTTTAATCCAGTACCTCTACTGATACGGAAAATGAGGCCATCAAATGGATTTTGCGGCCAGAGCAAGTTATATCTTTGTTGAATTTTTGGAGACGTCTTGAGAACAGACAATCATTTCCTGCTATAACAATGTACGACGATGAATACTTTCAGTGTAACTTTTTAAGACAAAACCAAACCATTATTTGGGGGTTTCTATAAATGCGAAGTGATTCTAAAACAGCGTGCCATGCATGCCACTTTAGGCGGAAAAAGTCTTGCTTGGTGACGTTCTAAAAGTTATGCTATTGATCATGTGTCACCCGGAGTTGACGCTGAATGACAAAGCATTTAACTTGTAACTCTTTTAAGACTGCTGGCATTACTTTGCCGTGTTGTGTGGCCTTCGTCTTGAAAAGATCCGTCTCGGCGGCTATCTCGAAAACGGAAAAAAGCTTCACTTTTAGTCTTGGAAACCGATGTGTGTATCTCACATGCATTCAATTAGTTATGTTTGTTTTGGTATCTTCGCATCTTCATTAGTCTGCTAAAGTAATTGTTTTAATTCTTGCACAATGAAAACACTATACCTCGAATTTTCCATTGAAAACAACGATAAACTGTCGTTGTTTATTCAAAGCATTCAGGTGTCCTGATGTTTTGTTCGAGCATTTCATAGATGCCATTAAGATGAATATTTTTATCAACCTTAACAATCTTTTGAAAATCACAAAAACACCCAATTGGGGCTAGGTACGTAATTTTTCAGCACTCGACCTATTAGCTCTAAACAGTAACAAAATGTGGCATGAATGTTGGCATTTGTCCAACGGGTAAAATGCCTACTTCACTAATGGTATCATCTATTATAGTGCTACTAGTGCTAAGCCAAATAAGAAAAATAATACAAAATTCTCACCAGGTCGACCAGCTGGCTGTAAGCTACATCTAACTCAACATCCACAGCTTCACTCTTGTTAAAAACTGGCCGAGACTCCTTATTGTAGCCCTTGAAGAGGTCTTCCATCAACTGGTGTTCAGAGTCATTGACGTGACTTCCTAGAAAACAAAATTCAAAAAGGCCAGTCTAGGATCCAGTTGGTTACTGTCGACGATACGGGCGACGATAATTTATTAACAAGTCTTTATTTTAATTAAACCACGCCATTCCCAATCATGAAGTTGCGGCTTGGTTAATTTGATAACACCTCGTTCTATTCTTGGCCTTTGTCGGGTTTTTACTCAATGCATATAGTGTGGGTGGTTGTGGCCTACTGAGGTCACAAATGTGGAAAACTACAATCTTGAAACAATGAAACATGATTTTAATTAAAAGACGTGTGCAGCTGATATAGAATCGCGACACTGATGGCATTTTCATACCGGCACAAATAACAGTAACCAGAAAGCTGTTTAATTCTTCGGCAGCAGCGGCAGTTTTGCCAAGACCTCACGCTTCTCCATTCTCTTGTCTTGTGCAAATTCATGCCATGTAGTCATTGCATTTGAAGGAAGAGCAGCGACATTGCGCGAGTCTCAATAAGCAAATAAAACAAATATGTACATGATAACAGTGACATTTGGGACGATAATATAATTAAGTTAAGTTAACTAGCATGCTAGTTTTTGAACGCCAGCAAATGAAGTTTGTCGAGTCAAAACTTGTCAAGGAAAACTTGCTCGTCTGTAACCGGCTTAAAACATAGACATGGGCATAAATAATAAAACTTTGTAGTCTGACTCGTCTGAAGCCAAATAAACTTTACGGTTGTTTGGGTTGTTTTTTCACGGTACTCCCAAGCTAACTTTGTAGCAAACAAATTCCTAATCCAGTGCTGACTTAGTGCAAATTAGGATAACTATTTATTGTTTTCAGACAACTGCGGTTGCAAACTCTCTGTCTTCTTTCCGTCCAGTGGATAATTGAAATTCCGGGATCAGCAAACCAGTGAAACTAAAAGCCCGGCAGTCATCGAAAAACTACTCGTCCGTTGTGCATTATTCAGTGTTGACATTCCAGAATACAAGGATAATTTCACAAGCTGAGAGTTTATACCTGATAAAAAGGCGAACAAATGCATAAGAGCATAAACACATGGACTGTTCCATTCTCTGTAAAAATATAAGAATATGAATAAATGGAAAACGAACTAGGTTTTTCACCTTGAGATAATGCACCGTCCAATACTTGTGTTATGACGATTAATCCGAAATAGAGCGTTCCCAAACTCAGTTCCATCCTTCACCAGCTACTTCTAGCCAAGTCGTCTGCAAAAGAAAACAAACGTCAAAACTTTGCCTGGGTAAACGTCATGCGTGGTTAGCCAACTGCTGTAAATATTAAGCAAATTAGCTGAATGCCAAGAATTTCTGGCGGAGAAATGTTACGCAGCAAAAATGATTCACTGTAATGCAAAAACGTTTGGTCGTACCTTTGAAGTCCCAGGCTAGCTTTTTTTAGTCTTAATTCCGCTGGCCGTTTGGGTTAGGAAATGTGTCGTAATTGAAAAGGAATGAGACGAAATTTGCGACGCTTGGCTTGACTCTAATTAAAGAAGGCGTGTAAATGAGTTAAAACTACCTATATTATCGCCAATCGATGATGGGCCGTTTGATCGCAAGGTCTAACCTTCAGCCTGAGAAGCCAAATTATCAAAAGGGGCCGATTTGTTCTGTTTTATAGTAGATTCCATAAAGCTGGCTACTCCGTCCATGTCCATGTCTTTATTTGCTTATGAATGCCAAGTGAAGTTGTGTGTAAATGGTGACTGAAGCTAATCTTTTTGCACACATCCAAAAGGGATGTGAAATGCGAAATACTCTATTCTACCATCCGATTCGCGGTGCTAATTGTAAATAAACAACCATTTATAGAGTTAAGCTAGTTGAAGTGAAAATTGCCATTGATTTCAAGTGTGATATTGGTGGAATAACTGACTTCCGAGGATTTAGATGATAATTAAATAATGGCTTTGTCCACGACAAAGAATACCGCTCTCCACAAAACTGTTAATTTTTTACAGATAAAAGATAACCCCTTTAAGTTCAGCAAGTTTCGTTATCGTTTCGAACTTTCCTGAAAAGCCGAGCTTAAATTTGTATAGCGGTCGAGGGTTGACCAGAATAACTGGTATTTTGTTGCCGTGATTCTGTGAGTACACTACGTGACTACATTTCGAGGGACTGGATTGTGTAACCTTTATCTGTTCTTTTTTAAAAGCGATGAACTATGTACAAATGTACGCAACTGATTGGCACAAATGTACGCAAGGAACAAAAAACAAACAAAACAAAAAAGCGAGGGCCGATAATACGTCCCTATACCCTTTTACAAGACCGTGTTGGCCATTTTATGTCGTCTTCAAATTGATAAGGCTTTCATAATTTTTGGAATATAGATTGTTTGGAATATAGATTGTTTGCTCTTAGAAACCTTCAAATCAGATCCCATATGGTTGGCAACCACTTCGTGACCGATGAGCTTTCTAATTTACTGCTCCCCAGTAAAATGAAACCGATTATCGGCAAACTGCAACGTTACCGAAAAAATGGCTAATATATATATCTGACGACACTATAGAGATTATGTTCGAATCAGCCCTTCGACAAATTCTGCATTAAAACCAAATGCTACATAAAAACATAACCTTTATCTGTAACTTAATTCCGAACAAGTACACGTTACTGCACCAAATCAGTGTTTCTTGAATTCGTGGATGAGATAAAAGTCTACCCATTTAAATGCAAACTACTACAGGCATTACGTTCCTGTGTTTATTATGGTGAGGCAATTACTTCAACTTATTTGGTCTGGGTAGAAATTCTGTACTGTAAACAACACACTTAAACCTTTTAGGGTCATAAATTATTCGTTCCCTTTCCATCCTAAGCAAAACCTCAATGAGTAGTATTATTGCTTTTGTTTCTTTTACCTTGGGACCCTCTGGAGGTAAAACTAAAGGAAAAAAGAAACTCATTGTGACTTAAATAATGCTGCTTATTGAACTGGAAACATTGTCAAATTAAATCTTCTTTAAAAGAAATGTTTTTCTGTGTTAAGAATTAGTCCAGAAAAGGGTACTTGGGTGAATGCCGCCAAACAAGGAACACGGCTGTACTTAGGAGCGTTGTTACCGAAGGTTTGAGTGAGGCAATGGGAGGTCTGAAGTGACCTCCTGGTGTAACCCTTAATCCTGGTTCCCGGCCCTTCCTCCTACGCGGACGAAAATTGAAACGACGCCAAAATGCCCCGTTCCTTTTTCTTCCGCTTTTGTATTAATGCGGACGGAGCTTCTGTTTTTTTTCTCCCGCTGGATAAGAACGAAGACTTTTTTTAAAGGTATTAATGCGGACGGAGCCTTAGATACAGCTAAATGGATCGCTCATGGATCCGGTAAGGAAACGATAGCTAAATCCAATTTCTTTGAACAGAGACGTTGGCAGACGTGTATGGCGGACCAAACCCACTCATGATCGTGTGACAGAAAAATGTCCGAAGATCCCTCTTGTAGAGTTTTGTAGTGGAAATTGAAAAGTTCTCATGAAAGCAATATGAACCCAAATTCATTGCTTCAAAGTTTGCAAATTTTCATCGCAAAAAGTGTGCACTTTTCAAGTCTCTTAATAAAAAAAGTGATATCTTCGGACGTCGGTGATCCCTAAAAAATGAGGCTCCCACATAATGAAAGTCCAACTCATTCCAAGTTATTCATAAAAAATGTTTGACCCGGCGTCACGATATTAAAACTGTTGTTGAACGAAATCATAATTAACACTGGATCTTATTCATAGCGTAACCCCGAATATTTTTTCTGCTAGACACGAAACTTCCATGCAATGATTATGTCTTTCAAGTACATAATCGTCTGTCATAGCAAATAGATGAATTCGTACTGATTGATTTCAGTGTCAATTTTTATGACAAACTAGAGGTTTTCGCTGTCTAATGTTACTCCAAGCTGTTGCCAGAACCTTTTAATTTTATGTTTAAAGATAGAAAACCTGGTTTTGTGCACGAACGAGTAGCAACTTGTGACAATCAATTCCTTGATGTTGTTTGTTTTTAAAATACTTCAATGTTCAGTTTAAGGATCCTCAACTGAGATATGGCTTGGTTAGTCGTTTACAACCATTTTGTATTTTGAAGAATAAAATCTATTTGAATATTCTGTTCCTAGATGCACTTGAGCATCCCAGAACCTGCATGTTCAAGCACAATTCGGGGTAAGATGAATTCAAATATATTTTAATTCACAAAGCCGTGAAGGCAGGCGGTTAACGCTAAATTAACAATTACTTCATTTTTACGTATTGTATTGATGTACACAAGGATATCCAAGTCAGTAGTTGAATACCATTTTTGCAGGGATTGATTTTCGGTTGAATCCACTTTGCACCGTGATGGCTCACTAAAATAAATTTCAAACCGGCCACTCTCAATTTGAAGGCATCTTTCCCTCTCAGGGACGCTTTCTTTTCCAAATCTTGTCGTCTCTCACAAACTACGTTTATTTCGAATTCTGTTTCTTGAACGAGTTGAAGCGTGTTCCTTTTTGAGACGGCAAAATTTTAGGTTGAATCGTTTAAATAGAAGAAAAGTCGCATTGACATAAGCCCTAATTCACAATTGAATATCGAAATACATTTAACATTGGGAAGCGAAACAAAACGATTCTCATTTTTAGGTTTTAGAAAGAAGAGGTGTCAAAAGACTAACAAAAATGCTATTAAGTAAACAAGATCAGTTTTCGGTTTGCCGTGGGAGAACCGACGAAAACAGTAAATTTGTAACTGGCAAATAACCTACCAACCTACCTGGCTGCGGGATACTCGGAGCTCTCGTAAACACTCTTGCTTTCTTCGTTGAAGCCGTTTTCATTAATTACAAAAGAAAAAGAGAGAAAGAAGACGTGGGATTCGCGCTGTTAGCAGGAAATCACTCTCCCTTCGTAAAGAGCACCAATCTTGACTCTAAAGAGGATATTGTGTTCACAGACGTAATGTGACCCTATCTTTGGCACTAAACAACGACCATGCGAAAAATGCAAATTGGTTACTAGGTAATTTTGTCGACCTTGGCTCAATTTTGATCTTTCGATGCAATCAATTCGGTCGATAATTTTCTGGCTAAACTTCAAGAAAACTTGCAAAACTATTGGGCAACCGAAACCACGATTTTACAGGTTTCAGACAATGTAACCACCAGCATCGAAGTTGCTACTGAAGTATCACTCACCTTCTTTCGAAGGATTTGGCGCGACACTGAAATATGAATAAACCACCTACGTATTTTGTGTAATTTTGTGTAAATATCGATATGGTAAGATTGAATCGAAGAAATTTGTTCGCGAGAAAATACGTTTATTTTTTTTTAAATTCGGAATTTGTGTCGGGCAAGAACCCGAAACTTGGACGCAAATCAAGCAGTTAGTGAAAATACATGTATTCGCATATTTGAAACTATCTTGGTATCTTTTCTTCTTTTTAAATTCCTGATAATGTTTATAGTTGTTATTTATTAACAGGCGGAACAATAAATGCGCATGCAAATATCAACTGCTCTGAATTTAAAACTGGTGTCTGGCCTTAAGATAACAAACGAATTACAACAATTGACAAAAATGCGCTAAATAGTTATAAATATCAGTGTTTAAAAAGGCTGTACAAGGCAAGACTGAAGCAAACACTAAAGACGTTTCAACCTTCCTTTTGTTTAATAACAGTTACCATTTGATAAATATTCTTAAATATGGAAATTGAAGACAAGACGGACGATTATATCTCCAGGGTATTCGCCAGTTTCTTGGTGACAATTCTGCTTAAAATATGCATTAGTCACTTTAGTAGTCAATAAGTAATTTGCAATAGGTCTTTCACACCAGAAATTATTATTGATGCCGTTTTCATTAACAGATTGCCACCACATCCCGTAGATAGATATATACACAAAAACTAATACGAAAAGGAGCAGGTTTTCTCATTATGGAATAAAAGTCTCAAAGGAACTGTTGTTTATTAAACAGCCCACTACGTGGACAAAACGTGATAAGGCAACGTCAAGATAAAGATTTTTTTTGAAAAGAAACTTCTAATTACCACCCTTTTACTGTCGACAGACGCTGTGCTTGTTTGTGAAAATCATATATAAGAGCGGTAAAAACAATGTGTAGTCTAGTTACTCATATTTATTCTGTCACCTCTTTCATATCTCGTAATTACTGGTTCCTGCAAGATAGTTAACTGATGAAATTTTACTCTGTACAGGTTGTAATCGGATTCTGCTGTTATGACGTCATTTATGGGCGGTCAAATGATTGGCTACAAGCCGACGCGGTCGATCTTTTTCAAAAGCATGCCCCCTTTTCCTCCCACAGTTTGCTGCTACGCGCATCCGTTTGCCCAAAACAGTTCCTTGATTAAATGCTCATAAAGACACCGGTCTTCCCCTCGGGCTTAAACCGTAATTAGAATAAGCACGGACGAAAAATGTTTAACATTATTGTTATTCATATGTTAAAAAAAAACCCTCAATATTTTCCGGGAATATTTCTTTCCGCGCAAGCTGCTGTAGCAGTTTAAGATTGTGACGACGAACACGGCATTACTGACAGCGCTAATTGTTTGTCAGAATGTCACACAAGTTAAAAAAATGCGAAGGACATCTAACCATGCAGTACTGAACGGTTGGCTGGAGAGGTTTGGGAATTACATGTACAAAAGCGCCTTTAGAGTCCCATTTAGAGGCATGTTAAATTTCAAGCTTCTGCTTGGCTTGGCTGGGCTTCGCGTAATTTTGCGTCAAAATTATAAAAAAAAAAACAAAAAACAGCCATAATCATAACCTTGCAACGTATAGCAGAAGTACACCAAACTTGGCAGGGATACAAAAGTTGCTGACCTCAATTCATTTATGCCTCAGTGAAGTGGAAATTTATGTTACGTAACCTATTATGACTGTTTCCTCACGCGAAATGGACTGCCGAGATGGCACATGGTCAATGTGAAATGAAGCGACTAAATCGAGTCCTGCATTGTAATAATAATAATAATAATATTTATCCAGGGATATTGATATTGGCCAATATCAAAAGTTGAAAAAAAAACGTGTAAGGGTCTATTGTCCTTAGTCTTCTTATTGATAACAAATTTGGTCATAATTCCGCTCGTGGATCTGCAGCAACTTTGTCAACGTTGAGACGACATTTTAAACGCATTAGAGGGAAAAACCCATGTAAAACTTATGCCAGTTAGCAGTTTACAGTAACGTAAAGCGGAGGGTTTGGATCCAGGCACGAGTAAATGAAATGAAATTCGAGTAGACGAGGGAACTCGATGCAAGATGCGGATTAATGCGCATCGTTTCAAAAGCTGAATTTCGTGGTCGCGATTGAGAGGATCAAAAGCTGATGTTAGCTAATTCTATGAATTTTCTAAAGTAACCTTCACATGACTTGAGAAATTTCTGATTGAAATCCGTTGGAAGGTGGCTTAGTCCAACTTCGGTTATCTCAGTCTCTGCTATGAACTACTTCCTGTTCACCATCGACTTTCACGTAATGTCATTACAAACAGCCTCTCGTTCTCGTACCAGGCCTGCATTTTAGCCTTATAATTAGTTTTATCCCGATTGTTTTCACCAGTTTTCTTATCCAGAATTCTAGTTCTTAGGTTCAGTGAATTCTGACCACATCTAGAACCAGGAGTAAATGTTTAGCAAACCACAGGCCGTTGACACCAGTATCCTTCACCTGCACTTGAGTGGGCAATAAAAACTAGCCAATGAGCGAGCGAGGAAATTGTCGTAAACAACACCTTGTTATAGCTGCCTAGTCTGATGATTTAACTGCTTCATGTCGTTATTTCTCACTGCGAGAGCTTTGCTACTGATAATTCAAAGATACAGACTGTATCAACGATATCGAATATAAAATCTCTTTTTCCGACCAAACGTTGATACACCACTTGTTGGCGAACTCGACTTATAAATAATTAAAACATATGGACTGGACTAACAGCGACTCCACCATTTTAAGGAACAACCTTCGTCAGGATGTGTTAATAACTGATAACTTGATTAGAATTTATCAGTGACCAAGGCAGACTAAGTTAAATGCTGCTAAGTGAGCTGTTAAAAGAAAGATAAAAGCAAGGATAGCTGTCGAAAGCAAGGAAATGCTCGCGACGCTTGCAATTAAATGTATTATATATCGATTCGATTGTTTAGTCTCGAGTAGTCTTCGCCATAGCTGACAACGTCAAGGCCTGCTCTCTCACTTACCATTTGATTGAGTTTAGTTCATTACTTCATCACCCGGTTTCGTTTGGCTTGGCTCTGCTGTCGAATGTATTGTATTTAACGTATGTCTTTGATATGCATTTCATTTGCTTCTTAAATCGACTCAGAAATACCGCCCAATCAGTCAGGTGAAGTAAGGTCAAATATCTTACGTCTTCTTTTCGACCATTAACGGTTTACTCTGCCCACGCCTAGCAACGGCGTTTTGTTTCTTTTTGTAGGGACAGGTTGTGCCAGTTAATGTACTTTGTGAATCAGAGGAAGTCCTCTCAAAGGGCGATATTCTAGTAATCTCTTTTGGAACATCTTCCTGGAATCATCCATTTGTCATATTCATTAGTTCGTAGTTGATGTTTGTAATTAGTTGGCGTTTTTTGGAGGCTTTTGGGTACATATCTCGCGACAGTAAAATCAGATGTATCAAAGTTAGAATCTAAAGCTTTAATTGAGAAGTCCGGTTGATTTTGTGCAATGGTCACTCGCATCTTCCTTTCTTAAAATCCGCAGTTCAAATATATGATTTTCATATATTCATTTCCACTAAGAAAAAAAGTGAGATTTGCCAAAATGGTGGAACGTTTTGGTATCATTCTATCAATAATCAATTTGTAATTTTACTGTTCGATTACCTGTAAGTCGATCAGCTTTTACATACCAACTCCCCCCCCCCCCCCCCCCCCCCCGCCCTTTATCCTCTTTTAAAACATGCTAAGAAAATCAAGTCGTCAATTATATATTGCGCTATGGCTTATGAGCCTATAGAGGGGTTTGGATCAAATAAAATATTGACTAAATACGAAAGATAAAACGCTGAAACAAATTAAAAACAGTAAGGGATGGTCGTTTAAACAGTTACGTTTGTCATCAACGGAAGTTCTTTTGGACTGCGCGTATAATTTCAATTATAGAGGGGTTTGGATCAAATAAAATATTGACTAAATACGAAAGATAAAACGCTGAAACAAATTAAAAACAGTAAGGGATGGTCGTTTAAATTTGTTACGTTTGTCATCAACGGAAGTTCTTTTGGACTGCGTGTTATATAATTTCATTATCCTCTTATTCTTGCTCTTTCTTCAGTCGCATTATACTTCATTATTATATGGCTAGTGTTTGTTGGCGTTAATGCGCGCTCTGATCTGATTGACTAAGCGCAGCTAAGTGCTAGGGCTTTGTTCTTCCCTAATGCCCACGGGCCGATTACGAATTATGCAAATTAGGAAAGAAAACAACAAAAGGTTATCCAAAGGCTACATTTGTTTTATTTACAGTAAAATTTGTTGCGACTTAAGCCGATGAGTGCCGATGAACACTTGGAGGGTGAATTCTATTACCCTGACCTGGTTTGAAACGATGGATGAATAGATAAACGTGCGCATTCTGGATGTGAAATGACAACTTCCGCATGACCTAAGGGGTTTTTTTTCCTAGCTATATATAAACAACTTCGGTCGTTACAAAAGGAAATACGTATAACTGCATGATCAACTTTAATTATTTAAAGGTAGTCAGCTGAAAGCTTTTGACTTCCTTAGGTAACAATTACTCGTTTAGACTAGAGCGAGGTAGCACGAGTCTGTTTCGAGACGACGCGGCTTTAAAGAAGCACGGACCACAAAGGCGTTCTCGTTTTGACAAAATTACTCGATATGTTTTTCGAGATGTTCTGGGAACATTTCGTGACGGGAAAAGGTACACACGTACATGGAAAAGTATCTTAAATTAGACGGTGTTGATCGAAGGGAAGCCTCTGATGTATTCGGCCTACAACAAAATCAGTGAGTGGTCTTTAAATGGCAATGGCTTTATATACATATCACATAGTTTCGCGACGGTTTGCAGCTCTTCTCTTAGGGTGTGATCTGACGTCAGGCTGTAAAGGCGCCTCTGGCAGCCGCTATCAGTCCATATTTGATCTCACCCACCCAACTGTCGAAGACAGATGAAGCTAGAGATAGACCACTACACTGGGAACTACGTCCCCTACTCTTTTCCAGATGTGTGTGGGTACTTTAATGTCCCAAATACTGAGTGTTGAAAAGTGCTTGGACCGACGGCTGCTAAAAATGCTCGTGTAATTAGATACGTCTCATTTCCTGTCGAGACGTCTACGAGTAAGGAAGTCATAAGTCATAAGCTCTTTCTTTCTGTGTCTTCATTGTGTGGACTCATGCTCAATCCTTGGTTTCTGTTTAGTGTCACTTTGAAAGTCAAAAAACGCACAGTTGTACCGATGAACATTATGTTCCACTTTGCTTCTTGAAAGTTGCTCTCTGCACTGAATATGTTTGAAATTAGAGCCTCTGGTTACCGTGGTAATTCGGGTTGAAATAAGGTCCAGCGTAAAATAAATAAATAAATAATCGCAAAAAGGTGATCGGTGCTCGTTTTTATTCTTTTGTTTTAAATTGACTTCAGAATTCGTAACTTCCATTTTATGGCTAGCAACCGCTTTCAATGCCAGAGGGAAAAATCCGCATTGTGAAGCTCTTACTTTGGCAAGAGGTTCAGATTATAAACTTTTTGGTCCTTACACTTTAACGGCCTCTTGACATTAAACACTTCTTTGCAAGTCGCAACAATTCTGCAAATGGCTGGGGGTTCAAAGTCATCTTTGTTTATCCTAGCATATGGAATGGCAATGGGTCTAATGAGGCGCAAAATGACAAATTGCCGGGCTATTAGCTTCCCTTCACAGTTTACAGACGACAGATATTCATGAATACCAGACTAAACAAATCGCAAATTCTTCTTCTGACATAAGCTGACAAGTTTTACTCTCAAAACGATATGTAAAGAACTTTGTCCCAAGAAAACGCACAGGAAATGGAAATAAGCAGAGCTATACAAATAAACAAGAATTCTTTTCCAGTGGTTGCTTAACCTTAACTCATCTTTATCGCGGAGCAGTAGTGAACTTGGTTCCGATAAGGAGCAAAATTGCACTGTTATCAAGGCATAGGCCTTCACACTGAGCTTATTTTATATTCGGTCTTAAATTGTTATCAGACACCAGCGTTGTTCTGTGAAGAGTCTAGTGTCCCTGTTGGGGACTTTTATTGTTTTTGCCACAGCTTACAGAATACCTTTCGAGTCATTTTACACATACGTGCTTTTGGGAAAGGTGGCGTGCCCCATACCGGATATAAAAATTACCGAGTTCCAAACACTCGCAAATGAGTTCTAACTAATTATGCTATTAGCTGAGTCTTCACCGACAGCAGATTAGAATGCAAAGTAATACGTGACGTTTATAATCCTTTAATGCCTTAGTTCACAATAAATTTGGCATAATTTTACCCAAACTTTCGCAAAGTTTGGCCCAGACATACCGTCCAAACAAATAATGCTGTAACAAACGCTTACAATTGTCATATTGCTTCAGTCAGAGAAAAGAAAGCTAGATATTTTTTCGACAGGGCAAAGCTGAAGCCATGTCTTGTAACCTTCATTACAAATGCTGCATTTTTCTGAAAATTTCAGAGAATTTTGTTGTTTTGTCTACAGAACCACGTTATATGTACAATGTCTCAAGCGAAGTCACACGACAGTGTATCGAGTCAGTAGCTCCCTTTTGAATGGTTATTCTTTCAAACCTCAAACACTAGAACAATATGGTACGTTATACTGAAAAGCCAAGTGCCGTTATCTAGAGAGCACCGCTCAGTAGCTTTCAATTCAATGTGAACCGTTTTGGATTAGATTTTCGTTTTGTCGTATAATATACATTGCCGGATACCACAGTAAATTTATCATCCTGAAACTTACCTTTCAGTTGTAACTTATTGGCATCTCATTTTTGCACTCTCGAGGATTTGATTCAGCACAGTAAACCGCTTTGTACTCATCTGAGTGGCCAGAAGGTTAATGATTTATCAAGAAATACTGAAGTAAGGACCGTTTCGCAGCTAACAATCAGGATGGTGTGATAGTTCTTATTTCTTATTTTAGATGTGAAAAGAAGCTCACTTTCTCGGCAAACACGGTTATATTGTATTATTCCTTGTTTTTAAAGGTATCCGTCAGCTTTCTTTAGCGCAACACTGCCTGATTTTCAAGATTCGGTTTGCAAGTCTCTTGAATTAACGAAATTTGGATATGTGACATTAATTTTGATCGAAGTAATTATGGCGATCATCTGATGATAGAGGCTTTATATTGGTGGATACAATTAGACATTGATGCTTTTCGTAAAACTTAATTCGTATTTCTCACAAATACGACCGCAACAGTACCAACAGAAGTTCCTTACACCAAATATTCGGTAATTGAGGCGACGAATGATGCCTCTTTTCGGCAGATTTGTTGTGCTTTTCCACGATTTGTCATGCGGAGGAGCAGGTCAAATATTTAGACCGAGGGACGCGGAGGAAATCCAAAAACGCCACACAGACTGAACTGGCTAAACGATGAATCACCTAAACTCATATTGGAAGCGATGCTTCAGGATAAATTCTACAATGCGACCGTTTACCCAAAGTAGGTCAGCTATATAAGCAATCATTTACTTTAGTTCGACTAGCTTTTGAAGTTGGGTTTTGTCTGACAACAGAACTACTATGGTGTTCTTTCTACCGTCTCGCGCTCGCTATATTCTTAACAAGACTTTCAGAGAAAATTGTCAGCACTCACCACTCGTTCTTTGACGAAAGCCCACCAGCACAGCAATTCAGCGATTCAGTGTCCCTCGAGCCTCTATGGCAGTACTTATCCGGGCGCTGAGTTGACTTGCCGTCATAACCAGCCGAATGTCTCACTCAAACTACGCTACGCCAGATATTACAGAAGTTTCTTCTTATCATCGATGTAATCACTATGGCCATTTAACGTATTAGATTACACCGCTTCGTAATTACTTAAGTTGAAAGAACCCGTTTGTGCTGATATCAGGCGGTGTGCGTCACGACCCTCAAAGGTTCATGGGTGAAAATGTGAATGTAGCTCATTTCAATCCAGACACGGTCGAGTACACATCTACTGGGAGTCATTACAGTGAGAGTAAAATGGGAATAAAAAGACTGCTTCCTTTTCTGAAAAGCGTTACAGAAGAGAGCAATTATGATCATTTCAAAGATGGGGGAGCAGGGTTGGCGTAGTGGTGAGAGCGCTCGCCTTCCACTAATGTGTCCCGGGTTCGATTCCCGGACTCGGTGTCATCTGCTCCGAGAGGTTTTTCTCCGGGTACTCCGGTTTTCCCCTCTCCCCAAAAACCAACATTTGATTTGATTTGATTTGAGTTGAGTTGATTTAATTTGACTTTATTTGTTTCTTTATTTGCTCGGCCCCACTAGCCTTTGTGCTATAAATACTACCGAGGGTAAATAAAGGTTATTATTATTATTATTATTATTATTATTATTATTATTATTATTATTATTATTATTATTATCTCATAGCGGCCGTAAATGCGTCTTGTTGGCTTCACAAGGAAATTTCATTAAGTTTATCGCGATTTGGCGATGATCGAAGGTGTGATTTTACAGGATTTTAGCTGTCGGCTTCTCTGAAGGTTTTCTGTTTTTATTAAGCTTAGCTTAAGCTTATATATAATACATCTTCCAGCGTGAAAGAGATCTGTTGTTCTTACCTGGATTTACTTAAATCGAAAACAATTCGACCATTAGTACTGTAGTGTTTGATGGACTTTCACTTCCGGGCAAGGAAAGGGAACGCGAAAGGTGAGAAATTTTCATCTTTCGTGTCAATTATATTTTTCTTCGACGAGTTTATTGTACAGACATTGACTGCGAATAACGAGAGAAGCAGATCGAAAGAGCCCAACAGTTAAGGCACATTGGGGATTTAACCGGAGCAAGATAGGCGCTATCACGATCACCTCTGCGGGTTCATTAAAGGGAGTTTTACATTACGAAGAGTTTAGATTTTGTTATCTAAACCACCGTCTTGGAATCCTGTTAAATGTTGTCTAGACTGTCATTCGTGGTGATTTAAAATATGGTATGTCTTACTGTTCTTCTTACACTTGCCGACAGACGTCTTTAGATTACGTTGTTGCTCCATACGAGGCAGATGCCCAAATAGCTACCTCATGAAGAACGGTTATGCCGATATTGTGGTTTCCGGAGAGTCTGATCTTCTAGCACACGGATGCCAAACGGAATGAGCCACGTTGTTTTTCCAAATGGCAGAGCAACATGCCCTGGATACATGACAGCAGTGCACCCCTAGGGTCAAAAGGCATCACTCCCCCTTTTTTGTTTTTACACAAGGTCCAACTGAATGATACATATGTGTATCTTTTAGCCATTCTATATTTAAGAAATGCATACATTTAGTCATCTCAGTGTGAATTAGTTCTAAGAAGCAGTTTAAAAATATGTTATTAAAAAATTCATACATCAGAAGTTATTTATTGCACCAATAAAGCTCAGAATTTACTAATTTCAAATTTATATTTCATTCAACATGTCATTTGCTTGCCCTTCTTTCTTTCTCTTCTTTCTTTCTTGCCCTTCCTTCCTGTGCTGATATGATTACGTAATCGCGTTATCGATAAAATAGTTAATACACTATCGAGGTTCAGTTTTAAGCCCCCATTTATATTTTTTAAGCGCGATAAGCGTCACTGCCCTGGTCCTCATTCCTTTTGCGGGTCGGTGTTACAATTGGTTCCCGCACGAAGACAATGCGTTATGAGATTGTTCAACATTTTGGTTGTTGACAGAATGCAAAGCCGCCTGGCTGTTACTGTGTTTTTGTTCGAAATCCTGTGTTTATACCAAGTCCTGAATGGCTTACAGTTGATACACTGCAATCTGCTAAATGAGTTATTAAGGTTTGAGGTAAATAATGTTATGTAATGTATTTGTATTTATATACCGCACATACCAGTGCCACTGAGGCTTACAATTCTCAAGTGGGATGAGATCGGCCGTTATCAGTCCATACTTTATCTCACCCACCCACCCACACCAACCAACCAACTCACGTATGAATGTGAAAGACAGATGGGGATAGACCACCTGACACCGGGTACAAAACGTCCCTACCTTTTTCGTTAAAATCCCACAGATTATTAAGAACAAGTGTTGTAAAGACGGGACCTATGGCTTATCGTCTTCATCCGAGAAGACCAGAAAGTCTAATCGTTTGCAGATGTCATTGCAAAGGCAGCACTTTCTCCTAAGTTATTCAAAGACGCTGAGTGTCCGGCCGGGTTTGAACCCGCGACTTCCCGCACGGTAGTCCGGTGCTCTACCAGCTGAGCCAACCGACCGGCATAATTGGGGTTGTAAAAATTAAGCCCAGACACACCTTTACGATCAGGGCCGGAGCCACCGAAGCGAATAATTTTGGTCGTGACTCCTTAACAAACTGCTTGCCAGATGAGCACTACAAGCATACCATTACATACCTCACTTAAATGCAGTTTGAGTTATCGGCCGTCAGGAAAAGAACGATTTATTTTTCTCCGAGACTGCATAACCATTGAACAGTTTGCAGTGTCAAAACAGCAACACACCCTGGCGTTCACGTCCAGTCGCGAACTAGCTTGTGGTGGTCGTCTTCAAAGCGATCTTTGTGTTTTGCCATTATTGTTATCATATGTCATCCGATTTAATTACCGTAAATTAAATTAAGTCTTATTGAAGTCTTTAGCCGTTTCCTAAGCGTGGCGGTGTGAATACCTTTCTCGTAGGCCTTTAAATCAAATTGATTTTAGTCCGTTCCCAATTCAATCGTCTGGAAATCACCTTGACTTTTCTTTGGTCTAAAATTATTTTGGAAAGGAAATCCTTTCTTAAGTGTTGTTTACGTTCAATAGTTAATCCTTGTTTTGTTTATTTAAGCTCAAGGAAAATGTAAAAATGCCGAATTAAGACTCGTCGATAATCTAACGACAAACCATGAACACGAAAAACAAATTACTAGTTTGACATAGCGAAAAGCAGAAGCGTGTCACGCTTCTGCGAAAAGTCAGTTTAGTGGACTGGTGGATCTGGTGCGTAACTCAATCCTCCGTTGTGCTGTTAGGTTTACCGAACTCTAAATATGGCAGTTTTCTACGGATTTCTGCGTGGGAAGAAAGTTGGCAAACCCCTGAAAAGATTCTCAGGAAGTCACTCAAGAACTTTGTTTTGAATTGTCACGCGTTTAGAAATGACTTGCCACGTATTTCGAAAAGCTAACACATCTTTCTCTTAGAGGCCTCGTCTTGTTTATTATATCGCTCTGTTTGTAATAACTGAAACTACACACCAATAACCTCTGACATGAAGAATTGTTTTCCTGAAAGCAGTGCTCAGACTTGTATCTAGTAAACTGTAAATGATTTCCTTAAGATATAAACGGTGACCCTACCTATCTTCCCAGCGAAGTTACAATTTTGTCTTTATCTTTTCCCTCATTGATATTGTAAAAAAAACCGTCTTACAGTTTTCATGTGAAGCACTCCGTGTGAAGAATTGTCCTCTCGTGCTGTTGCAGTGCTCTTGGAGAGAATTTGTTAATGACATCAGCTTGTGAATTGATGGACTTGATAATCCTGATAACCACGCGCACGTGAACAAAATACTGTATATGGAAAACAATCTTCCCATCAACCACAAGCAATTTTTGCTTTTTTCTGTAAATATGTTTTAGGCCCAAATTGAAGTGTAAGCTTATAGACGAAGAAAAACATGTTGGGTAAAAGAAAACCACAGTGTAAGGCCATGAAGAATTAATAACAATTAGCTTATATTTAGCTAAATACTCTGACACTTAAATAAAGTTCATTCATTCATTCATTCATTCATTCATTCATTCTTCAGTTTAAATTTCGAGCTCGGTCGCATCGAAAGACTCGGAAAAAAAGGTGGCAAAATCTGTCCTGTAACCACACAAACCACATATGATTTGCTTTACGTTTAGAAATGAAAGGCCCAGACGTGGAACAAAAAACAGATAGGATTGTTATCTACAACTCGAGTTTTATATCACGCAACTGAAATGGCACGCATAAATTATCCTTTATCTCAGGACAAGAATAATGTCGAGCAGCGGGACAAATTAATGTCAGGCGAGTGCTGTCATCGTGCACCAATCCCGGCATCCCATGATGTCCATGATGTGTAAAAGTTGACAGCGGAAACTTAGCATTAATCAAGCGACATTCTATAAACTATTTTTTTTTTAAAGAAACAAAAATCAATATTATCAGGCTTAAGGTGATTCCTCTCAGTTGCATGGCGCATCCTTACTGCGCATAATTTATATGGCGTCATTTAGCGCGCGCTCGCGTGCGCGCGTACACTAGAAACATTGCGAATTTGCCTTGACATTGAGCTTTTTCAGCTGAAATTTTCCCTTTGTCGTCGTGTTGTAAAGAATCGAGCACGGTGACCCCCCTTTTTTTATTGGTGTAATGTACTCGTAATAGGCACACGAAAAACATATTTTAAGGAGAAAAAAAAATTAATAGTAGAAGTTGGATTATTTATATATAAATGGGGTGAAACTCTGCGTTTGGAGCCAGGAAGGAGTTTGAGATGATGACGAAGTGGTCCAATTTCCTCACATTATTTGCAAGATCGGGCAATTTCAAATCACAATACTAAAAGAATATAGCCCAGAAAAACAATTAGGCTCTAGTTTTCACTACTATTCATAGTTTTGCTACATAATAACAGCTTTCTTTCAGTTGTTCATGCTTCGAACACTTCTCGCACAACTCCGTGAAAACACTCAGAAAAAAAGGCATGCAGGGCGAAAACAAGCACGGTGACCCCATCTTTCAATGTCCTATGCATGACTATCAATTGTGCCAAGTCTGAAAAAAATCTTAATAGTACATCCTTTTCAGGGGAATTACCTTAATGTTGATAAATTGAAAGTTTGCAATAAAAATGGTTTGTCAACTAGGTTAGGAATTGGCGGAGGAAAATTTTGAGATTATTCCGAGTGTATTTACATTGCTTTACAACAGGCTCCTGACTGGACAACATTGCAAACTTCGGCACCCTAAAAAGGGTTCACTACTCTTCTCCTATCAATGAACGTTCACCGCACACAATTTAATATAGTGAATACAAGTTGTCACGTTTTCTGTTGGATCAAAGATGTGCGTGGTTCAGTAGCTTGTTCCTCTGTGATTTATCTCTAATTAAACGGTAAAGTCATCTGCTTGAGCTGGTAATTTAAAGCTTTCCTGTAACTCGCTCCACATGTCCATCTTTCCTGCCAACTTTTCAGCCTCTCTTTTCAGTGTATAAGTACCTTACTCCTGTTTTCTTGAATAAAATAAATTGAATTGATGTTTTCAGTTTATCTCAACAAGAAAGGCCTTAGTTTTAATAGCTTGTCAATGTTTGTTTGTTTGGCAGAATTTATGGGTTTCCTGTACCTCCCATTTACGCTAATCAAAACAGGATATTGAAGCATCTTCTCACCGTGACATTATTTATGATACCTTGACATAAACAAACTGGACGGTAGCTTTGGCCACCTCTTATTACAAAAAACTACTTTGCAAACTGCAACATATTAGAATTTGTTTGTTGTGGCAACTCGGTGAGATGAGAGCGCCTTTCTCTTATACACTTATCAAGTCGCCCTCTAAGGCCACCGAAAAATGGAAGTATTCCAATTATCTTTCGTTAAAGTGCGGAACAATCAGTTGGCTCATATCTATGCGACACTCAGGATAGGCATGTGCTAAAACCCAGACGATGGATTCTGGACGATAGACGATGGACGATGGACGATGGACGATGGACGATGGACGATGGACGATGGACGATGGACGATATGCCAGTGTCGATTTTGTGGCAAAACGTGACATGAATACGAAATTATAATTCGGGAAAAAATAAATAGAAGAAGGACGATGGATACCAGACGGGGGCAAAATTTGTCACACAATCTTTAAGGATATCAGTTGTCACACAATGTCACATGAGATATGTGCCACGTTGGCATCTAAATTTCACGCAATAAAAAGGAAAACAAAAACTGTGAAATAGAATAGAATCTCTGACAGAACAAGCACAACCAGATAATTATTGAGATTCACTCATTTATTTCGTTACACTAGAAATCAAACTTATGACGCAATTCTGAGCGCCGGTACATTCTCTTTTTATTTCACAAGAACCATTTTTTCATGTGGGATACTTGTGACAGGGCAGCGCGCTTGTGGAAAGGTTGGACCAAAACAGCTCAAAAACTAAGGTGTGATCGCTTGTAGCCACCTCATATGGGATAGGGTTCTGCAATCGGTTCTACCGCGTCATGCATGCCTCATACTACTACGGACTGCGTGCAGTCTCTAATAACTTATGTGACATTATGTGACAACTGATAACCCTAAAGATTATGTGACAACTGATATCCCTAAAGATCATGTGACAACTGATATTCTTAAAGATTATGTGACAAATTTTGCCCTTGTTTGGCATCCATCGTCCTTCGTCTATTTATTTTGCCCGCGATTGTGTGACGAATTTGAATTTCGTGTTCATGCCCCATTTTGCCACAAAATCGACACTGGCATATCGTCCATCGTCCATCGTCCATCGTCCATCGTCCATCGTCCATCGTCCATCGTCTATCGTCCATCGTCTATCGTCCAGAATCCATCGTCTGGGTTTTAGCACATGCCCTCAGGATATGCTGAAATCGGGACAGGACAAAGTAATTTCATTTTAAGATTAAAATCTTGATCAGGATTAGTTCTGGTAAAAAAAAAATGGCAACCTTTCGGCATTTCTAGACAAAATGTCTGTGCTTTCATCTTTATCTGAATCTTCCATCGCTTTACTTTATTACTTGATCAAATCTAAGGGGCACAGCGAGAGAGCAATTGCGGTCTTTTAGGTATGTGGAGGTACAGTAACTTATGAGAATGACTCGGTGACTTATTTTCGTACTGCAAACGTGGCGTGTACAGACCCCTTAAAAACCCATGACGGACCAGTTTTCTTTGCGCGCGTCAAGTCAAGTCGCCATATTTTTTGTGAGTCGAAAAGTAAGTGAAGCCGTTGAATCCATGGCAATCCGCTTCCATCCGGCGTTTATGGTGCTTGGTTGTACGTTTCGTTGACCAGAGGATTTCATTGTTTCACTTCTGTGTTGATTTTTTGGAATTGCATTGCAATATCTGTAAAGAGAAAATTATGAACTCCTAGAAAGCTCTGATCGTTTGGCATTTTGATGGCGGTACCTTCGCGTAAAGGGAGGCCACGTTTATCTGGTTGTGCCCGTTATATAAGGGTGCGATCATCTGTGTTTCAACTATGTCAGGAAAGGAAGAATACTTTTGGATTCGCGGAAGCAACGAACTCTGTCTTTGCTGAGTATCTACTGCATCAAACAGACGACCGAGCATCAAGGTTAGCCTTGCTGGAACTCGATGATTTGTTTATATTTCTTATAGCTTTGTTATAAATCTTATTACTGAATGCACCACAGTTTTTTTCACTTTAACAGCCAGTGTGAACGAGATGGAAGGCAGGGAACATTTGGAGTTACCGAAGGTACGTGTTAGTCTGTTTTTATCTAAAACCTTTGGTTGTTTTGTAGTACAGCGATCTCGAGGTTAAGAATTTAGGGTTGTATAAATTTTCTTCTCTGCTCTACACAATAGGTATACCGTTTAATCCAAAGTTTGCTTCAACTCCTATTCGGCAGCAACAGCGTCGAGTACTATCTGACGTCTTGGCCAACGAAGTTGAGAACTCGTAAGTTATCACAATTATGAACTGAATGTGACACAATTTACATACAGCTACATAAATCTCATGCCTGTTGCATGTACTTATAAGCATGGCTGCTCGTGTAGTGCATACTACTAGGATATATTGTATGTTGCTAGAAATAACCTCTATATCATTTTTATTACGTACATTTTTACTTACTTACATGTATAAATGTTATAATGGAGGTTTCTGAATGGATTGTTTTGTGTTTTGATTGAAGGTTTCAGACTCCTTGATCCATTTTTGTCACAGAGATGTAGATGTAACTGGTGCAAGTTCATGTGCAATGCTTCCCTTTGATGTGGATGCAAATATGTCTGTAGTGGTCAACAAAATTTAGGACACTTTCAACACCCTTGCAAGAAATCCTTTTTCTTTCCTCAATGAAGTGAACTGCAATATTGAGGAAGACATGGAATCTGATGAGAGAGACTGTGATGGTGCTTACTTGAGTAGTGACAACGATGAGTTTTACTTTGGTAATAGGTAAGAAGTATTATTGTTGCTGTAAGATGTATATGTAAATATTGTAAAACATTCCGAGGAAATTACAAGAGACAGTCCACTGTTGGGAAAAAAGGAAAGGCATATTTTATATGAAAGCAAGTTCTTTCAGAAACGTAAGCCATAAAACTACCAGAAAATCTTCAAGGGAGATTTCGTGGGATCATTTTTGACTGCCTGGTGCAATACTTAAAAAATATTTGACTGGTAATGGAGCAATCTGATTGGTTAGTATTATTTATTGGCCCTCTGAACTAACTAAGCTGTTTGATAAACAATATATATGTATATCTTATTACATGTTTTGGTTGAGGAGCCCATAAGGTGAGTCAAAATACAAACAATGATTAACGATGATGTTGTAGTCAATAAATTTATCAGTAAAAGAGGGCAAGTATGCCAGTTTTGGATGATGCGTGATGACCTGTCAAGCAGGTTTTCTACTGTACAAATGACTAACTATACAGTGTCCCTGTATATTAAATATACACAACACAAGTACAAATTTTCTACTTATGTTGCGCATTATTTAGCCGATATTTGCTGCAGTTGGGTAATAATTTGTCTGACTGTAACTTCAGATAAGAATACTTCACAAATTAATGTGAAAAAGTAAGCTTTGCTCTGGTAGATTTAAGGGGTAATGCCCGCTACCTTGTGGCCTTAGTGGCTTTTGAGTGGCTTCAGCTTACTTTATCACATTAATTTGTGAAGTATCCTTGTCACTCCAGCCACATTCCACAAGCTTTACGTTTTCATTGCTTGTAACTTCAGATACTTAACTATATTGTTTTTTAGGCTTGACTCCATCCTTGATGACCTTGAAAGAAGTGATGATAGTGATGACAATGACTGTGATGATCATGGTCATGATGATAACTTTACTAGGTACCCTATACCCTATTTTCCTGTGTTTGCTTACTGTTATGCACATGTCATCGGCTTCCCTGTGGGGTCGACTTCCGGGCCTACCAGGGAGATATGTGGGGGAATACAGGAGATGGATGGGATTCTTTGCCTGAGGGTAGGGGAAAACCTTGACATTGTTTTACAATCAAAGATTAGGGGGTGGGGGAATTCACAAGTTTGAAAATGATGTCATGGGGATTTTCAGCTGAGAGACACCACACCCAGAGGGCTTTGTCTTGAGAGATTCCCCGACCCCCCCAGGGAAATTCCTCAGTTTGCTTGACTGATTTTATGATCCCCCTGGTCAGCCCAGGGTCGACCCCTTTGGTAAGCCGATGACATGAGCATTATTAAGACAGAGAAAACTGCAAAAGATTCTGTTGTGTGTCCCTTAGAAGTTTACATGTAACTGGGACACTGAAATATAGCTGGGAATGTTAATTGATTTGTTGTTATTTTTTACTTTAATGACATTCAGAGAAAATGAGGACCCAATCAGTTCAAGTATCTTAGGACCTGTTGATATGGATGTGAGTGCTGAGGATGAGGAGGCAACACTAACCATGATTGAAGATATTCATGCTAGTGCAGTATTTGAAACAGAGGGTGATCCTGCTGTCTCCAGTGTGGAAACACAAACAGTATCTTACACAGAGCCGGAAGCAGTCTCCACAGAGGAATCCTCTGCAGCAGCTGCTCTGCCAAATGCTCTTTCAGCAGATTTATATGGCGCACAAAAGAAATCTGTTGCCGGAAACAAGGATGCTATTATTGAGTCATTAGAGACAGCTTTTGCTACATTGACAAATACACATGAGTTACAAGACCTTGTGGCACCCCACAACCGAATGTGGGTACTTGTGTCAGTGGAAAAACTCCTAGAGTTAGTGGGCAAAACCTGTTGCCACAAAATGGATAATTTTCTATTTACAATGTAAAAGAAAACAGCAGCTTGCTTCATAGTAGATTTAGTGATGGGGGGGGGGGGGGGTGTAGTCCCCCCAGTTTGAAGCAAAAATGAAGTAAACTTTATTGGGAAACATGCCCCCAGACCCCCACAGAAGCTGCCACCTTTTGCACCTGCTTTTCTCTCTCTCTTTGTCTTTCACCCCCCCCCCCCCCCCACTACACCATCCCTGAGATTTCTATTTCTGACCAAAAAGGAGGCCTGCAATTTGGTACTATTTGTGATGCAGTTCAGTTCGAATTGTTCGCTGGCAAACCTCCCACTTCAGACATGCAGTGTTGTGTAACTTTAGTTCAACTAATGAAAGCTCACAAAATATAGTTGACGTACCTGGATAAAACTGCTGATGTTGGTTTTGTTTGTTTGCTTACCCCCCAGTTTGAAGCAAAAATGAAGTAAACTTTATTGGGAAACATGCCCCCAGACCCCCACAGAAGCTGCCACCTTTTGCACCTGCTTTTCTCTCTCTCTTTGTCTTTCACCCCCCCCCTCCACTACACCATCCCTGAGATTTCTATTTCTGACCAAAAAGGAGGCCTGCAATTTGGTACTATTTGTGATGCAGTTCAGTTCGAATTGTTCACTGGCAAACCTCCCACTTCAGACATGCAGTGTTGTGTAACTTTAGTTCAACTAATGAAAGCTCACAAAATATAGTTGACGTACCTGGATAAAACTGCTGATGTTGGTTTTGTTTGTTTGCTTACCAGATGGATTAAGCAATAGACCACAAGTTTCTATGGTTTATAGGCTGATAAACTACTTGGGATGTTGGGAGAACAGTGGAAGAATTTGTAAATCACGAGCCACAGGTGAGTGATTTACAAATTATTCTTCCACTGTTCTCCCAACATCCCAAGTAGTAAATTCCCAAGTAGTAAATTCCTCGACTGTTCTTCCAACATCCCAAGTGGTTTATCAGCCCATCAACCATAGAAACTTGTGGTCTATATCTTTTACATAACTTGGAAGACGCACGAAATTTCCATGAGTTTACTGACACAGTAAACCATAGCTGATTGACCAATCAGAGCATGCGCATTGATTTGGTTATTGTATAATGATTTAGATACAATGTTAGAGAAGGGGTAAACACCAATCCTCAGGCTGTTTGGTAAGAAGGTGGATGCCTGGAGAGACTCTGGGATAATGGACCGTCCATTTTCCCAGAAGATCTGGGGTAAAACAATGAAGCTGTTACGGGCCAGCTAAACTAAAAAAATTGTTTTCGAAAAAATTCCATTATCTCAAAGTCTCTCCTGGCAACTAACCGCTGGCCAAAGAGGCTGAGGACTCTGGGTACGAGATTGGGTAAACACTCAAAAGACTAAACAAAAAACTACCGTCTACTGACTGTATAGTAGTTCTTCTGGTTTATGGGATTATCTATCCTTGACTTGTCCTGTTTGGAATTTACCGAGCTCTGAAACCCATGTACCTGTTGTCAGGAGCAGGGTAACTATGTCTGATTTTGAGTACTGCACAGGACGGTATTACATGCCTATTATCCCTGCCTAATTTACCATATCTCCAAAGGACAAACTGCCGATATGCGGCTTTTCGAAAACTCTCCTTACTAAAGTTAAACTCCTCAGCCTGAATATTGCTGCGGGCTTTGATGCATACTTCTAGTATGTCTCTATCTAGGCATATGTTTGAAAATACCCTATATGATGTCAAGCAAGTCACTCTTTTGCAACACAAGTTTTCCTGCTCATCTGGCATTGGTCTAAAAACCCCACATCTACACCACTGGGGAGTGTTTTCAGGTGGGGAAGGTTCTTCTGGTTCCTCAGCAGTAAGATTTCTTGCAAAATCGAGGCTACCTCTTCCCATGCCTAGTAAAGTGACCAATAACTGGTCTTTCTTTTCCACACTTAGACTGGCTACATATGCCTAAAATAAATAAAGAAAAATTGAAGTGGTTTCACACAATCATAGGAGTGCTCGATACAAATACACGCAGAGCGAAATACAAATTAAGATAGAAACTACAGTTACTCGAAACAACGTGAAACTCGAGTAACTAGTTTCTTTCTCAAATTCGTATGCCTAAAATATAGAATTATCGGGCAAAGTTAGCTCTTTCACAAAGAAATATAACGTCTTGGGCCATCACAATATTTGTAATGTAAATTTTGACAAAAGTGTGTACGGTTCTACCAAGTGAGGAAGAGAAAAAATAGG
>JAEMWC010000161.1:812500-857500 GCA_016490735.1 Pachyseris speciosa | reverse complement strand
TTTATATTCATAGTATTGTCACATGTAACATTTCTCTCCTAAGAGAAGATTTGATGTTTTGCAAACGAATGAGCCAAAAACAGACCGGCTGTTCGTGAAAAAAACATATTCCCATGGGCTGATCTCACGAGCATTTTATGCCCTTTTATACGGTGAAAACAGAAAATTCCAATGAGTCCGTTCAGTGAAAAGATCTCCTCTTTAAAACTCGTTTATTGTATAGTTGTACAACCCAAACATGTGCATGTACCACGTTTCCAATGCATCGTGATATTCGGTGTGCTGCGCATCGGATACACAAAGGATTTAACCGCAGCGACACAAAGTAGTCCAGAATGTAATGGCAGCTAAAATAATTGTTTCTCGATATGTACCTTTAGGAAAACCTCATCAATCTAACTTCCTTTAAATTTTTCGGCTTCATGAGTCCTACAGTCTTCGACACAAGCGCTCTCAGTATTAAAACCGGTTTCCAACGTCAACAATCAAAATATATTTCAGAGGCCATGCTAATTCACTGACAGAAGCCCATGTCACTAACCAATACATTGTAGACTGCTAAGAAAACTTGAAGTGTTTACAAATCAAATTGATTAACTTCACCGAATTCGGTTGATTTAGACGATGGTGCCACTCTAACTTCATGTTTAAATGGAGCTACATGTAGTAAAATATATCCAATCGCGTCTAAATTTGTGTCAGTTTGTTTACATCGGATATATGCAAATTATTCTCGCATCGCGAAGTTGCGTTCGCTTATTTATAACCAACAGTGTAGAAGGATACGTAGCCTCAAATTTTAATTGCAGTAAGCTATATTTATTTTATTTTACCTTGCCTTGACTTCGTTCACAGTACTGCCTGAGGATAACTAGAAGTTCAGCTAATCCTCAAGTCACGTAATTCGCGTCGGTTGAGCTCACTTTCCGTTCTCTTGTCAAATCTATCTTTGCCTTCTTTGAATAGATACCATAAATAAAGACTCTCCCATAAATAGGCACTTCCACAATTAATTGCTGATGTTCGTTTAAAATACCGATCTAAAGTCGGATGTGCGCCGTTTATATAAAATAACAATTATTGTTTTCAAACCGCTGCACAATTCCCATTGCCGATGCACGGGTACTCGGTCGTTCAAGATTGAAATGTTAAATCAAAGCTTTTGCTCACCAGCAGCGTACACAGAACAACGAGGTACGGCAGATAACACTTTTAAACGAAGTTAGTCTTTTTCGTCTTCCCTTCTTCCGCGAATCTTGCTGTCCATTCCTGGCTCCTTCGAGCTCCTCGCCGATTCCGTTCTATTCCACTTCAGAAATGAAGTTAATTTGGTCTTCACCCTACACATAGCCTGACCCTGACTCCGAGGACGAGGAGGACACGATTCCAACACAATTTTGACTACTGTCAGGCTTTTGCTCTCCAATATGTGCTTCGATGACCCCAACAAACGCTTGCAAAAACAGAGATTGACTGAGAAGCTATCTTTCAATCGTTCCCGGGATGACGTCACTAGGGTTAGATACATTATGCTTGAAAATTTGAGCATTATACTTTTGAGCATCACCCTCAAAACAATAGCATTATGCCTGAAATTATGCTCGAGAAGTAGCATTATGCTCGACTGATTTTGGTTATATTTGATGCCCTTTCCCATCCCTGCAGACAAAATAATACTTCCATAAATGAGAAACACAACATGTTATTGCATTAAAAACAATTTTACAAGCAATAAACAACACATACTGCTCAAAAGCACTCAAAATGCCTTATTTCAATGGAACTCTCTGTCGTCAGGATACTCTCTGATCAGTTCACTAGTGGGGACATGCAGTTATGAAATATTGATTTATTATTATTATTATTATTATTATTATTATTATTATTGTTGTTGTTATTATTATTCTCTTTATGCTAAAAAAATGCCTATTATGCCGGCATTATGCTCGATGCTCCGACCATAGCATTATACCCCAAATTATGCCGGCATAATGTATCTAACCCTAGACGTCACCAACCTCGTTGGACCCAGACTCCCTTTTACTCGGCCGTGCAACAAATTGAATGAGACTTTGGCTGTCCATAAAAAATCGAGGATTCAAACAAATCCAATAATTCTTTCGCCGAAATACTTCGAATGATAAGTAGATTTATTCAGGCGAAAAAATTTTTTGGGGGTTAGGTGCACTTTAATAAAGTTGAGGTGTTATGAAGGGTCATGCACCAATCTCACTTCCATTTTGCGAAAAAGTAAGCAAATGCGCACTGAATTAATTTTCATGTCACGCGCCGTAAAATCAACAACTGCAGCAAAAACGTTTCGAACTCTGTTTTGATTAAGTAAATCGATTTAAAGAGCACTTAACAGTACGTCTTAAGTAGCGAATGTTCAATTGTCAAAACTCCGGTATAACTGATCGGCTAGCGTGAAAATTCTCTGCTTTTCATTCTTTTATTTTGTGAAATGTGTAGAATGTCGTGCTAAGACAAAACGACGCTTACCTAATGCCTTTTATTTTCGTGCACGCTCTTTTCTCTGGCGATATTTTCGTGTTTCGTATCAACAGTACACCAAGTCTTACCTGGTTATGTCAGTCTGGTAGGATCGGGGGCCTTGTTTTGTGCCACGCTTTTCTGCTCTGCACAATAAATCTCCCGAACATTTTACCACCCATTAATGTGATTTCTCGGCAGTTTCTCTTTCTCTAAATCTCTACTTTCCCTTCTTTTTTTTCAATAGATGAAGAAAGAGCTGTATTTCTGATTATGAACTCTCGCGTGATATTTTTCAAATGTGAACTAACACCCTTAAGTTAGGGTATTTCAACAAAGCACTAGGGTGCTTGTTTCAAATTCCTGAATTCTCTACATGGAGATTGTGCAGGTGGTGTGCAGTCTTCTTGGATTGCAGAGATATTTTGATGCAACAAACATCCAGCAGAAAGAAAAACAAACAACAGAAAGAAAAACAAACATCCAACAGAAAGTGAATACTGATGAAATGAATAGCTACCTTTAAAATCGAACACTCAGGAATTCCCATCAAAGCCGTCTGTTACAACATCTGCCCCAGAATTAAAGTGAACCGTCCTTTCATACAATTTGTGGTTTAGAAGTCCTTAGAACCCCGGAGGGTACTGCCTATAATGGCCTATATGGGGAAGCTCCGCCCGGAAGGAGTACCTTTTTCACGCTTCAGGGTGAACTCGGGTAGTGATTTCACGAGTCGAAGTATGTGAAAGGGTAGGGAAATCTGTCATTTAGGTATTTAGAGGGCCTTTCATTAAAATATTTCGAACACACATACCTTATGACTGTACTGTTTTAATTTATTGAACGCTACATGAAAATGACAAGAAGACTTCATTCTAAGGGCTAGAAAGGGGATGCAGTGTTCTTAAGTAGGTTTTTGAAAGGAGTGCCATTTTCCAATGGAAGGTATACGAAAGGGGTACCATTTGTCAATGGAAGGTATAAGAAAGGGGTACCTTTTCTATCAAAAATGGTATATAAAAGGGTAAGGGGTCGGACCTCTGGGCGGAGTCTCCCCTTATTAATTTTTTTAGTACTCCCCCCCCCCCCGGCTTAGAACGCAAACATCGTGTTTCCGATGCAATTTTTCAAGCTTGACGGCCACACACTGTTCATATAATCATGTCCTCATACGGACGATCATCTGTGTTAACTTTTATTTGTGTCAGATCAAGACGTCCAAGGCAGTTAATCAGTTTGGTAAACAGTCCTTATCGTTTTGCGGAGGATTGGTTGTCAACCTTTCGTAAACAAGTTTACACTGCAAAGGAGTTGTACCTTACTTGTTAAGTCTCCTTTAGTTTTAAAGCTGTTTTCCATATGATTTTTAACGATCGATCTGCTGCTAATCGTGCTGATCGTAGCAGTTATGGTAATTATGTAAAAGCGACTTGAGGGTTATTAGCGATAAGGCGATCAAATGTACAGTAGACATTTCTGTTTTTTCGTTTCTGTGGCTACTACTCCTTAAGAGTAGAGTAGCCACAATGTCATGGAGTGTGTAAGAGTGAGTGTAAGTAGTCCCGAAGATCTACTCCTTATCTTCGGATAGTGTTCGGAATCGCACGATCGGGCTTCGGTAGACACTGAGGCTTGATGCTTGTATTTTGGTGAGTATCGTTCGTGACTTAAGCTTGATGTACTATCACAAACAAGTAGACTCAGAGATAGCGTAAAAGCAATCGTTTACTCCAAAGCTACCAGCCTAATCATTGACCTGACAACCCGGGAGAAGCGGGTGCGATGCTCTCGCTACAAGGAGTCACGGGAATGAATCACTTGATACAATGGTGCCTATATAATAAGGGTTATCTCAACAAGCCTATCTGTTACGGCAATTCCAAGCATATGTTGATCAAACCTTTTAACTGCTTGCGGAGACGGCGTAAACAATCGTTTATTCGGCGAAGCTACGGGCCTAATAGTGCAAATACAGATTTTTGATGTCAGAAATGGCTTAAAATTGTAAAACTGGCTAAGCAATCAATAACTACGGAAATAAGATCTCATAGTACGCTTCGTAGAGTCACGAAATGCATTAGTCTGAATGCTTCCCAGATACTCATTTTGGTTGTGAAGACTGGTGAGCGTTGGAGGAATCAGCGAGAAGGAATGGTAAAGCACGTCTAAATCACTAGACGATAACGTAAACGCTCGCCAATAAAAAAGAAAAAAAAAAAAACGCCGTGACTAAAATGGCAATTATATACAAGCTAAACTGCGATAAAAGAGAACAATGAGTTATTGGGAAAAACTTGACGGAGATCTAAGGCAGCAGCTTCATGTTCCACATAAAACGATAACGCCTCAAAGCGTCAGCTAACACATTGCATTTATCGCTAATGTGGCGCGCAGATAGACGGCGCGTGACGCTGCAATCCACAGCTCTGCCCTACAAGCTACCCCGGCATAAATTTAGGAAAGTAACGACCTTACTCCTCCCTAAAAAATTGACATTGTCTTGACATTATTTTATATAGGGTTTATACATGCACAATAGAGGATGACGTTAAAAGAGCAGATCGACCATACATGGGCCTCTTCCAAAAGCTTATAAATCTCCGTCTAAAGACTGTAAACAACGAAGTTCAGTTACGCTATCTAAATAACTTGAGTACATGTAATCCTCAAATTTTGGTTTCAACCCGTAAGAATCAAACAACAGCATATATTGGTTGGCTTTTCAATTTTATAGCCCCTCTTGACAAGCATCACAACATAGGTTCAACATATACCTTGGGCTACTAATCTTATGATTCCAAGATTACAGACAAACTGATCCTAATATTTTACACAGCTTGCTTCAACTCAAGTAACACAGTAGTAGCCACACGTAGTCCTCGACTACCTATTTTTAAGATTGCCGAAAACAGCCTTCAAATCAGTAAACTCTGGTACAAAGCGATGGGATTACTGCTTTTTGTGAACTCAGTATTGCGATAAAACTAGCTATAGTTGTGTTAATCTCCCAAGAGCTTGGCTTTCGGCCGGTCTTTCTTTTCATCTAGCTGGCGTGCTTTTTATACTACACGATTATGGAACGCAATAAACATACCTTTTCGTTTCCGTAAAGAAACCAATGTTTGATATCCTAACCCGTAAGACTTTCCGTGGGTGTGGTCAACGTGTAAGCCTGCAAGATGTAAGACCTCTTCATTCTGAATTATTCTCAATGCGGTACTCTAACATCATGTTATAAAAATCACTCACCGATTCCACTCCTTGGATTGACACAAATACTTCTGCCTTACAGATTTGTCTTATAACAATGTTGTGGTGTTCTTATTAATTTTAATCCCCTCAATGCACACCGATTAAGAAGAGTTGAATAACAATACAAACAGAGAACAAAACTAAAGGAAAAGGCAAGCTGTTTAAGCCCAGTCAAACGGATTGGATTAGTCTAAGAGTTGACCTTTGCTGCCCGTTTGATGCACAGAAAATTGAAGGTTTATGTTCATCTCATAGCTTTTGACATAAGGAATGAATTTACTGATTACTGGGACCATTCTGGCGAAAAAAAAAGGTAGCGGGGTGCTGGGTTTGTTTTCCGGCCGGGGTCAGGGGTTCAAGTACCATTCTGTGATTTTTTAGGTATATTTCACGTTGTATCCCCATGTGCACCACACATGTTTTACCCTTTCCCGTAAGACGCTTTGTACGTGTTTTTCGCAATTCCCCGAGGGTAAGAGATCAACACGATCTCGTTGTTCCATATAAGGGATTACCACGGCGATGTTACTGATCCACCGCCGACCGGTTAGCTTAGCACCGGACTACTGTGCGGGAGGTCGCGGGTTCAAACCCCGGCCGGACCAACACTCAGGGCCTTGAGGAGAAAGTGCTGCCTTTGTAATTACATCTGCAAATTGTTAGACGTTCTAGTCTTTTCGGATAAGGACGATAAACCGTAGGTCCCGTCTCACAACACTTGTTGCTGATAATCTGTGAGACGTTAAAGAACCCACACACTGTTCGAAAAGAGTAGGGGACGTGTTTCCTGGTGTGGTGGTCTATCTCTATCTTTCATTTGTCTTTGACATTCAGTGTGTGGGTTGGGTGGGTGGGTGAGATGAAATATGGACTGATAGCGGCTGCCAGAGGCGCCTCTCACCCTAGAGAAGCAATGTAAACCGCCATGAAACTATGGGATATGTGAGTTATATATAACATTACCATAACAAGACTATATTCCTTGTCACGCGTGTCACGCTAGCTCTCGTTTATTTTTAAGCGATCACTGCAGCTACAATTCGTAGGTATTTATAAGTGTCCTTTTCGAGCCATTTTCCGCCTCAGAAGCCCCCTGCTTGGCTTCCTAAAGCTGGGTTGGTGGGTTGAGGCAATCCTCTGAAAGAAAACAGAGGTAAGAAACAATTTTACAACAAGTGGGCCGCCGAAAGTATTTGAGCTAGGTTCAGTATCTCTGGTTGTTCTGTGGAAGGATTCCAGCACCTTGCTTGGCAATATTGACTTGTAAATAATGCAATCGGTGCAATATCTTGTCAGTAGGACTGGGTGGCTCGACACTTCCACTGAAATGGAAATTGGCGGACTTCCATGTCGCCGTTACGCACTGAATGTCCAAGAATTTCTTTGGATCACGAACGGGAAGAGTGCAGGCCAGTGAGAGCAACTGAAATCAAATAGCGTAGCCTGTTCCAGGCATTCAGATAGTTAACGGAACGCGATAGTACTGGCAGAACGAGGCGAAAAATATAGGTCGCCACCCGTCCAAAGCCCCCCTCCATTTTTCGCCGCTTTAATTTCGCCTCACTCTGCCAGTACTATCGCGCTCCGTTTACTATCTGAACGCCTGGAACAGAATAAAAATAGCGTTATCCACGTCACGCTAAAGATCTGAGCAGGAAAATGTGGAACAGATTTAGCGTTGATGTTCTTGATAAACCTATTGTAGGTAAACAGCCGGTTCACTGAGAGGTTGGCTAGACCGGACTACGTTAGAGCTTGATGAAATGGCATGTACATGTTTGACAAAATTGGAGCGTGGAGAGGGGAATTTGATGACAGCACAGACCAAATCTTTATAGCAATATTTGGGTGGGGTAGGTGTTGTTTCTTACAGGTTTGCTAACGAGTCTGATTTTGCTTCAAGTTAAATCTTTGAGTCTCACAGAACAAATTTTATGGTATTTAGACGAAGATGTCATAAGACAGCTTGTATGAAATTATAGTTCCATGATTTCAAATCACTGCAAACTGACTACATTTTTTGAATGTCTTTTTCCACGTTGTGTTGTGTTGACTAAGTCGCCCGTCTTTAGTTGGCGTCTAGTAAACTTACCAGACTCATTCAGACTCTTGCATTCTCCTTCCCTTGCGAGATGATGTGGAATATAGGTGCAATTTGCCTTGTAACAGGAAGATACCCCTTAGAGACTGTTCATTTTCTATGACATAGGGGAGGGCAGGTGGGCTTTTGTTTTTTTTGTTTTTTTTTTGGGGGGGGGGGGGTTCACGCGAAGAAAATGGCCTTCAAGAGGGAAAGGGAGAGTGTTGGGCAAAATTCTGAGAATAAATGTGAACATCTATTATAAACTCCTTAACAACGTTTATATCGAAAAACTAAGTATAAACAATAGCGCATCAGTAATTCAATAATCAATAATTAATTTGTGAGATGTTGTCTTTCTGGTACCAATCATTGAAATATTCAAGCGTCTGCTGCATATTTTTCTTCCTCTTCAACGTGCTCTTTTTCCTTTTAGTCGTTCTCTTCCTCCTCCTCTTCATCGTCGTCGTATTCTTTTTATAGTTTTGGGACTTGTGTCGTCTTTGTGATAATCTTCAGGATGCAGAAAGTAGTCGGCACCCTGTGCCTAATGTCTGACTCAAGATTGATAAGCATCCTGCATCCTACATCCTGCCTCCTAGCTAAAATAGCTTGCTTGCAAGAATGAATGGTGCACCTCGGCTAAACAGCAGCGTTGCCATACCTTCTACGTTTATGCAGCCTTTAGGGATTATTAGTGAAAGGGGCGGGGAAGCTCGTTGGTAAGGAGATTTACAACGCAGCAAACCGTTTGCCTTTTCAGTACTTTGAATTTCGACTGTTTTCGTTTAACTTCAGTTCTTTTCTTTGGTACACTGTTTCCATTTTGATCCTTGACGATCCGTTCAAAGGTCTTGTCTTTTATTTAAGGGTTTCTATTTCCAGAGAAATATGCAACTTCTTTGCAATTGCCTTAATGCTAGCTATGTGCTTCACATTCAAATCGTGGTGGATCCCCCATTTACTGATCTCCCACTGATCCCCTACTGATCCCCTTACTGGTTCCCTATAAAAATCACTGGAAAAGTAAAACAACAACATAAAAAATGATTTGAGGCTGAATCAAGTTCAAGGATAAATTCTGGCTTACCTCAGAGTTCAAAGATGGCGGAAACTTGGTCCGACGGAGCACCCACTTTCTGACTCGTTTCACCGCCATTACAAGTGCTGCGAAAAGCCACGACAACGGCAACAACGAAGACAGAAAGAAGTCGATCCAATCAACTTCCGGTTGCAGTGTCGCTCCGTGTGTGTTTATCGTCGAGCTGTTTCCATTTCTTTCTGTCTTCGTTGTTGCCGTTATCGTGGCTTTTTGCGGACACGGATAACGTACTTCATGACGCTTCAATTGATTTTAATAATAATAATAATAATAATAATAATAATAATAATAATAATAATAAAGAAAAAATGTGGAATTGCAGAAGCGTGTCTGTTATCCCAGTTGTAGTTGGGGCACTTGGGGCAGTGATTGCTAAGATAGAACACCTGGAATCTTCAACCTACTCCAGAAAGCCTGCTTGTTGGGCACAACAAGAATTTTAAGAAGAACCTTAGACATCTAAGGCTATGGGAAATAGCCTGATGATCTAGGAATACGTGACCACCAATACAACTGATGGTGTGATAAAAAATCATAATAATAATAATAAGAAGAAGAAGAAAAAAAAAAAATAAAAATAATAATAATAATAATAATAATAATTTTGCGCTCGTTTACCGCAGAAGAGAACTGGGGTACTTGTAATGACGGTGAAACGAGTCAGAAAGTAGGTCCTCCCTCGGACCAAGTTTCCGCCATCTTTTAACTCTGAGGTAAGCCATGAATTTATCCTTGAACTTGATTCAGCCTCAAATCGTTTTTTATTTTGTTGTTTTACTTTTTCCAGTGAATTATATAGGGGATCAGTAGGGGGATCAGTAAGGGGATCAGTAGGGGATCAGTGGGGGGGGGGGGGTCAGTAAACGGGGGATCATTGTTTTGTTGAAGCCCATTTAAGAATAAGAAGTACGACTGCTCGCAGTTCACCTCGTGCTTCGCGTCACTGTGAAACCGGCGTGGCCTTATGGGAGAAACGTCAGGAAGAGCATGGCTACCAAGATGTAACTCCTTACTGTGGATTTCGCTCGGGGAAAGTGTCTAATAGAGTGGCACTGTTAATTTGTTTTGTAATGGCAGCATTCTTAGGGACCGCTTTGTTCTTTTTTTTTTTAACACAAATTTCGTTCTTCAAATTTCTTGACCTTGGCTAGGGAGTGACGCTGGCAGACAAGGTAGCATTAAATATTTAATGAACGCGTGCGCGCACCGTGAAATCGTGGCAAGGGATGCTGAACGACTTTCGTAATCGTGACTAAGTCCTGTTTTCACTCTTCATTCTGTAAGCAACGTGCACTTCATTCATTCCAGCTGCTACTAAAACAACGTCTTTCTTCATGCGTTTGCTTCCGTCTTTTTGCACTGGAAAGCAACCGATGCGAGATTGAATTGCGTAAACGGGCAATAGAAATTTTCCTTTTTCTTGATGCTTCGAGATATTCTTTGGCTCTCTCTATTGATACGCTATTAAAGCTGTTTAAAACTGTTTTCAATGTCGTGCCTCATTCGTTTCACCGCGCGCAGTTTTACGGTACGTTTGGTTTCTTTTTTGAGTCACTGGAAGAATTAAGCCCTGAAGTGAGATGATTCGGATGAAAGTTCTTGTCAAGAACAAAACTCTCATGGTTTGATTATTTGATTGCCTGTATTTGAGCAAACGTGGAAATAAAGGCAAAAGAATGTACTGAGAGTGTATACTAAGCAGCGTAAAACTGATTTTTATGGGCATGTGCTCAACACGTGCCTGAATCAAAACAAAGCCGGACCTTCGTGAAGGAATGTTCGCAATCTTGCCGCCGCATCTGAAAAACAAAAAACTGAAACCGTGGGAAAATAATTCTGCTTAAGACAGGCAAGGGCTAACCTCCCGCCACTAACATCTTTGTTGAACAAGTGACTGACTTCTACGGTCTGAATTGTTTTCGTTCAACTTACAAATTTACTTAATAAATCAATCAGTTTTGTCCTGTTTCCTTTGGCATTATTGATCACTGTTTACGCGGAAATAAGCGATGAGACAGATCATCCTTCCACAGCAAAAAGGAAATGGAAAAGGAAAAACGTAAATTGCAAATTGGCCAAGACAATTTCATCAAGTCTTTATTTTATAAATCAATATTGATATGCCGAGGTTACGCTAGCGTCTCCTGTGCGCAACGGACAACCCATTAACTAACAACATTGTTCAGTTAAATATACACCGTAAATAAGAAGCCGTCCCGCATAGATGAGTTGATGGTGAAGATAACACAGTGTTGTAACAGTTGCAATGCCCCATATCGCGATGACTTTGAGATAAAAACTCGTCTCTATGATTACGTTTGAAGAATTCTTACCCATTGCATTGATACAAATTAGTACCCTTGGACTTTCGCGCACCTAAACTGTAGTTGACAACTTAGCTTATAACTGCTTCACAAGTACATACAAATTAAACAATGTCGTAAATGTTATTTACAACTTTTGCTTATCCTTAGGAAAGCTAGAGGTTCGACCCTTACTGCTTACAGGTTGACAGGTTTGACAGACTAGACTGTTCAGAGGCAGTTTTAAAAGAGAAATAGTTGAGTTCAAAATTAATTTGGGAGTGCCTTGATAAACTGTTATATCTCTAAAACGTACATTCATTTGTATACAGCTTGGACCCTTCTTAGACTTTTAGCACCTCAGTCAACAGGCCTCAGTACTTAGGACACTCTCCTAAAAATTCCAATAGCTAAAATTCAAATGGGTGTGTTCTGTTTTCAATAATGTTCAAAGTCACTGAAGCAAGCACTATCACCTTGGCCGAGCCAAAACTCTGTACCAAACAAATTATCATAATCCATTTGTGCGTTGTGAGTGGTTCACCTCCTATGGCGATATAACTGAATTGACTAGAACACGTTTTCGTGACCTCACCTCTCAAGGCACGACTCCCAGTTTCTTTTAACAGACCAAAATAACCTAGGGAGGGAAATTTAGTCAAACTATACGTAGTTTGAAATCTTTACGTTCTAAAATTCTCATTCATTCGGGACAAATATAAATAAAAAATATACATAAAATGCCTTTTGATATGCCCATAAACCAGGCTAACTTTCCATGATCCATTCTTCTTCCTGTTTTGTGGCTACATCCTTCGTCAAGTGCATAAAATATATTTTCTCTACTCTAATTCACTCTGTATTGTCAAGTGATAGCAGATTGATATCATATCAAGAACATTTGTTGACGTCAAACAAACAAACACGATCACCTTGACCGGATGCAATTTCACGGCTTTAAGAAAGGCAAAACTTGGTCAAGTGTTATCGACGCATTTACATACGTCTAATTTATATAAATGGAAAAATACATTGAAAACCTTTTTCTGTTTCTTTTTGAAAAAGAAAATCCTTCCTCTCCGTCAAAAGAAGTCAAAGAATTGTTGCCTCCAGTGTCACATAAATATTTTATGGTATGTTATTACAATAATCGATCGGGGTTTGGCTCGGGCATTTCAACGGAGACGGACGCGAACACTAAAAGGCTTTGGACTCCAGGTTAGTCCAAAATTGCCCTCTAAATCTATGTTACCTCGCACTGCAGTTAGTTCATAGTTCTGCAACAAGCACGCCAATAGTAGAAACATCTCTGCTTTGGCAATGGTGTTTCCAAGACAGCGTCGACTGCCAACAGAGAAGGGCATCTGCATCTTGTTTTTCTTGGCGCAGACGTCTCCATTCTCGTTTAGAAATCGGTAAGGATTGAATATGTGCGGGTTTTCAAAGACACGACGGTCATGATTCACTGCCCACAGATTGATGACCACAATTGTATTTTTAGGGATGCTGTAGCCGCCAAGGGATGTGTCTTCAGAGGTTTGGTGGGGTAATGCAAGTGGAAGCACGGAAGAAATGCGAAGAACCTCTAACACTGTAGCTTGAAGAAGTGGCATGTTCGCTTTGTCTTGGATGGTTGGAAGACGATGGCGTCCAACAGCCCTGTCCAGTTCTTTATGAAGGTCTTGCTGAATCGTCGGGTTTTTCACTATGTAGGCGATTGCCCAGCTTAAGGCATCGGAAACCGTTCCCAGCCCAGCTCCAAATATATCGGCCGATAATATTTTGACCATTTCCTCGTCACCAATGCTGACTGATTCGTATTTAGTTGGTACATCGAAGAGATCGTTTTGTGCACGCAAATCAGCTTCCATTGTTTTCTCCTCGCTGCATTTCCTCTTTTCCCTTCCCAGTACCTTTGCGAGACACAGTGCAATGCAAGAATCGTTGGGAAGGTAATGCTTACGGGTAGTGTACACCTTGTGTACAAAATTGACTAAGTCTTCTACCGCGTTTTCAACCATTGCGATCTGCTTGCACACAAAGGTCCTCAACCAGGGAACAAAATCCACCATCGACGCGGAGGCACTACTTTCGGTAAACTCATTGGAGTCGGCAACAAGTTTTTGCAGTTCATCTGACAGCAGATGGTTACTGGGGTCCTCTCCAAAAGTGATGTTCAGCATGATTTTGATAACAGCCAATTTGAGCTGGATGGACGGTTGGAACGTCTCGGCTCCTTCCTTGTCCATATCCACTTTGAAATCCAGAAACACATCGTGGACGATTTTGTTGAAATGATCCACGTTGCTGAAGACAATTTCATGAATCGCTTTCAGCGCACACCTCTTCCTCTGAACTTGTACCGGACAGTATTCTCCGAAAGCAATGCTAAAATTCCGAACTCCGAATAAGTTCATCGTAAACAACGGTGGTCGGCTGGAGAAGTGTCGATGGCGCTGCAGAAGAGCTTCTCTGACAACTTTCCCGCTGTTCAAAACCACAGCTTTTCTCATTCCAAGCCTGACTGAAAACACATCGCCATAGACCTTGCTGAGTTTAGCCAGTTCTATATGAGGCGACGTTCCAAGCTGGGCTAGATTTCCAACGATTGGAAGACCCCATGGCCCAGGTGGATAATTCGCTGGCTTTTTCTTTCCGTAGATCAGATAGTAAAGAAAAACAATAAGTATCGGAAGGAAATAAAAAGCACTGAATGCAGAAAGTAACGCTTCCATTATCCCTGTGGCATGTGCAAGAGGCGACATCTCAAGGTGACTTGTTAACTCCGCTCTGCGATAAGCAAATAAAACTATACGCGTGGTCAGTTACTGAAAAGCAATATTATTGCCATTGAAACTAATCAACTGTGAAAAGTGAACATTGGAAAATAGCGGCTCTCTCAATGCCAAGGTCAGAACACTAAAACCATTGGGAATAATGAATGACGCACCACTTCATACCCAGCTTCTCTCTCCTTCCCTCTTCTTTTCTTTTTTCTTTTCTTTTCTTTCTTAAAACAAAAGTTCATGAATAGTCCGATATTCCTTTACTATTTGCAGTCAGTCTTGGTAAAGGGCAAAATGTAGCACCAGTGCATTATCACAGTTAGCAGACAGATGGCGAGGCAACATTTTGTTGATGTTCCGCAATTCAAACTTTAAAAACAAAAGTTTTATTGCGTCTTGAAATGAAGTGGAACACTGTATGATAATAGATGCATATGTAGTACTTAGTTTCCGCTCTCGCAGGTGCGGAAAATCCAAACGATCTCCGTGCCTTTTTATGCCTGAGCACATCTCACCAGTCGAGGCTCCCTTGATGCCAAATCACAATACTAAATCCATCGGGAATAGTCTTGCACGCAACACTTAAAATCCAGGTTACCTCTTTAGACAGCAAAGAATCAACCGAGTAAGAATGCACTTTCATCTCTTAAGATCTCTTTCATCTCTCATCTTGACATTAACGGTTGAACTTTACTTTTCCATTCAGTCTTATTAGAGGTAAAAATGGAGTAAAAGTGCATTGTTGAGCGAACACCAATGCAGATTTTCAGAACTAGAGGAGTCAAAAGTGTCCAGTCTAGAAGATATTCGAAGAAGGGGGTTATATGGTAAAATTCTTCATATTAGTTCTTCAACTTCCGCGACCTCTGTGCCCCTTTGTACACGACTATCATGACGGATTTTCATCCAACCAAAATTTGTCAGCTAAGGCGTGATGGTTATGGCGGCCAAACAGATGCTCAAGTTTTAAGTCCTCCTCAAAAAGCTCAAGGTTTGAATTATAAGGCCAGTCGTTACAGGGCTGTAGTCAATATAAGCTTGACAAACGTTTGCGAGTGTTAAGTGTTGAGGTTTTGCGGTTTCTTTATCTTCATTTTGAACTTGTAAACATTTACTGGAAGAACTCAAGGACCACTTTTGCTTCTAATTGGTGGTGCAAGGATGACGAGATACGTGCACGTACGCATCACCGTTCCACCGCTTAAAGTGAATTTAAACCCAAATTATATTTCCGCTAATATAATACTTTGTACCTATTCCACAAACATTTAGACATCATTTTCAGTCTGGACGTTTATATTGGCTTCAAACCTTGAGATAAACTGCACATCATTAGGTACACGACCGAGTCAGAAGGGGTATGGGTCTGTTCCTGATTTGGCTGATGTCAAAACTGTATTGCATGCAGACTGTTTTCAAAGACTTACCACGATGCAAATCAGCTTGTGACGTAAAATAAGGAATAGACCCAAGCCCCTTACTTGGTCGTTCGTGTGACAGATCATGGCTAGATTTCGTAACTTTTAAAGCCCCTATAAAAAGTCCAGATTTGATTAAAAAAGGCGCAATGTATTTCGAACAGGTTCAGAGATTTATTTCAGCGAAAAAAATATTTTGGGTTAGGTGCACTTTAAATATGTGAAAATAATGCGAATGATCTTGTGGACCAAATCTCATTAACACATGAACTGGAGTTTAGGTGTTTACTGATTTGTTATGCAATGGATTGGCGGCTTTCTCACTTACAAATCGCGGATGGTTTAAGTATTAATGATTCGATTTCCGCTCCACTGTTTTCCTATGAGGGTGATTAGGGCTGGGATTAAGGCTGATGCCTTTGCGTTTGGATATGCGCACGAATAAATGAGATGCTAACTGGTCCTGTAAGTAACCATTGACGCGATATTTAATTATATTGCAAATGCAATCAGCCTGACTGTATACTTCTCAATCCCAACAACTGCAAGGAGATGCTGCCTTTCCCTAATTCTCCCTTACATGTTCTAATTAATTTTATCTTAACATGTTCAGTTTTGTGTCTCTACTGTTCCTTTTTTGTTTCCCGCATCGTACCTACTTTCACGTGTTACATTTTGCGCCTAACACGTTTCCTTTTGTGCTCTTTGGTGTTCTCATCTTTTACCCCGACACCTAGCATGTTCCCTGTTGTGCCTTTGAGCTTAGTTTCCTTTTGTATCTGCCCGCACACGTCCCCCTATGCAGCCTTTGTGTGTTTCCTTTCTGGACCCTTACGTGAAGTTACGGCACTGAGGTGTCCTTAGATGCTCCCTCACATGTCCCTCTATGCAGCCTTTGTGTGTTTCCTTTTGGACCCTCACGTGAAGTTACGGCATTGAGGTGTCCTTAGATGTTCCTTTATACGTCCCCCTATGCAGCCCTTGTGTGTTCCTTTTTGGGCCTTTACGTGAATTTACGGCACTGAGGTGTCCCTAGATGTTCCCTCACACGTCTCCCTATGCAGTCCTTGTGTGTTCCTTTTTGGGCCTTTACGTGAATTTATGGCACTGAGGTGTCCCTAGATGTTCCCTTACACGTCCCCCTATGCATCCTTTGTATGTTCCTTTTTGGACCCTTAATTACGTGAAGTTACCTCAGGGGTCCTAAGATGTTCCCTATTGTATGTATGCTTAAGTACTATTCCAATACGTGCCATCATATTCTGCGCCCTTTGTGTTAAGTTTTTTTTCCCCTGAAAGGAGCACTGTCACGCAATTTGGATAAACTCAAAGAAAAGTGAAATGTTGCAAAGATTTTGCAGTTTTCCTGCGAAACACTAAATACGTGCACTGAAGAGAAAACTTGTGGTGCTTTCAAATAATGCAGCCTGGAATTGAAGATCTTTCTCAAGATCGGGTGTTCAAATCTGGACTAGTCTCCCACTGCCCCTAAAAGAACTAAATAAAAGTCAATTTAAATCCGAATTAAAGGAAGTACTTCTTAAAATCCTTGAAACTGAGGATGACTATATGAAGAATCCTAAATTATTTAATGCGTCCTGAAGTTTAAATATTAACAGCATATCACCACCTCGCCATCTTACAACGTAACATTGATATTTTTGTCAATATACTAAACATGTACTAGAGTGCGTCTAGGTGTCCAGGATCAAAACATTTGTATATTTTCTATTTTTTCTTTTTTTTTTCTCTTGAGCCCGCCTTGAGCAGCTTCTGAATCGAAATATAGGTGATGAATTTGTGTTTCTCCTCACAACGAAAGCCTTAATCTGGTTTTCTTTCTCATTTAAAGATTTCTTAGCGGTAATTCCAATCTAGTGAAAACTCGAGGGTCTTTGCATTTTCACCTGTTAGCTATGCACCGTGAACTGCTACTCCTTCATTGTATTAACAGTTCTCTTTGTCACCATTTTAAATGACATTTTACGTTACTCTCAGTCCCCACTGATCCTGTTAATATTTTCGCCCAGGTTACGCCGTCGGGGCTAGAGATAAGATTTGCATATGAAAGGAAACAAGGCGAACGATTCGGAGTCGGGGATATACATTTGAATTTTAAATTACTGTTAATATATTCATTTTTTTCTGACACCCAACACCACGAGGAACTTGTGAGTATGGCGGGCAACGGCAAAGCTTAACGCCGTTCTTGTTGTTATTCCCTGGCAAAGAACTGGAGCCTTTTATGTTAACGTCATCAGCAGCAACTTTACGGGGGAATTTTCTTGGTGTGCGTGAAGTCTGAAGCAGTTTCGAACCGAATGGTACTGAGAAAGCACGACAGAGGAGACTTCGAGTTCCCAAGAAAGGTATGTACTGACTTAACTCGATACCTTTTGTTCAACACTTGTTTTCCTAACTGCGTTTTGTACGTTAAATAAATCTAATTTATGCTTTGAAACGCGGAATACATAGATTTATTCAGAAAGCGACAAAGCTATGCTTATGACGTTCGTACTAGGCGTGTTGAATGTTTCCCCTTCAAAACTCTGACATGTTCACTAACACTTTTGGTAACTGATTGAATTGGCGCAAAACATATCAGAGGTTAAATACAGATACAGCTGTAGCAAGAGTTTTAGAATCGTTTTACAATTCAGACAGAGAAATCCTTTGGCGATTAAAGCAAGAATATCTACGTTATGCTCTAGATCCTGCAGGATCTTTGCAATTTGAGTTTCCTCCTAAAATTTTCATTCTCAAGAATTTTGAATCACTGTCTTTATTTTTATGATAAAAGTGTTCACACAACTTGGCTCATTGACGTGCTGTATGAAAGGTATATAAAGCCATGAATTGCTGTGGTTGTTGTGCAGTCCAGACAAAAGTAGGATTTCTCCGATCTCAGGTTAGTGTTTGTCCCCCTTCTGTGTGTGATCACAGAAAGGAGCTGACGCATTTTTAGAGCTACAGAAGCACATTTTCGTTATGGTTTAAAATCTACAACATTTCTTCGATTGAACTGTGTCTGTCCCCTCCATCACCTGCCCTTTTGTCTTCAATTTCCCCCTCCCCCACCCCACCATCACTCTATCATATCATTGTAGGGAATTTGATTGTCAGGGGAGTAGTGGAACAGTAAACCTAACTACACTAGAAATATGTGTCCTCAAGCTACTATTTCTTTCTATGCACATATTACACCTAGAATGGCTCAATTTGAAAGAAAATCAACGCTGCTAGACACAGAACCTTAAAGTCCTTTGAAAGGTGAGTTGATTCTGAGGTCAATGATGCATGGTCAGTATGCCTAAGTTTTCTTAAGTATTTCTACATCATCAACGGCTTATAAGTTAGTGCAACACCAACCGTGAAATATTATAAAACAATAAAATAAAATATAACTATTGCTTAAGAAAAGCTGACAACTTAGATTTAAAAGACTTAAATGAAGATTTAAATGAACTTGATGATACAATAGGGCCGTTTATACGAGAGAAAATAAGCCGCGGCTTACTCTGGCCACGGCTTACATAAGACGCGAAGGGAACCATTTATACGAGTAAAATCTCCTAGGCCAGGATAAGCCGCAGCTTGAGAAAGCCGTGAACGTAGATTTGTACCATTTATACGGAGTGTTCGCGTCTTATGTAAGCCGTGGCCAAAGTAAGCCGCGGCTTATTTTCTCTCGTATAAACGGCCCTAATGACCACTTATTTTTTCTTTGTTTATAGTTTTTTCTACAAGTCAAAGGAAAGACCAGCATTCACGTACAGATTGCATTGGACTAGACTGAAGACTATGGACGGGGGACTGGCAATGGCATTGAGGTTAAATTATTGCAAACTTACACGCTTAAGATTTACGGACTAGCTGTTCAAAAGCCAGATCAAAGCGTAAGCTTTCAGTTTCACTTGCCATGCAGTTACGATTAGCAAATGTAGGTGCACATATTTGCGCTATATACAATGCTAAATTGATGAGATAAAGTTCAACGGATTTTAAAAATTAACAAAGAAGGCAAGTTTTTTAAAAATTTAAAAATTCTGAACTCGGGCACCTTGAACATCTGGTATTGCAGTTTTATTTATAGTAAGGTCTTACAGTGGGTATTTTAAGATTTGAATTGATTAGTTTAACTTCATTTTTACATCCACAAACAAAATAGTTAGGACCATAAAAGTCAATATTTTCTTCCACCAAATCATGGCCAGGTCGCCCCCTTAAATTTAGCACTCTTAAGGATTGCATCCATGGACTTATTGGAAATTAGAACAATGGATTGCATCCATGGACTTATTGGAAATTAGAACAAACACGCACAGTACAGTTTTCATTTTAAAAGTCTGACTTTAGGAATTCACCCACAGACTCAAAAAGTTAGACCCACCTTGTGGAGCAAGATAGGGACACTACAGGAAAGGAGTGCTCAAGAGCTTTCAATTAAATTATACATTTACGAATTTGTACCACAGCAAAGTACTGTCACGCTTCAGGATTTCAGGTGCAGACTCAAACGGTAGCACAACCACAGACTCAAAATTCAAAACCACCTTCTACGGCTAGCATACCATTTAACACCACATGAACGTACAGGAACGTACTGCTCAGTAGCTTTCATTTGAATGGTCACATTGTAGGATTTCTTCCAGACTCGAAAGTTGCACCCACTTAGTACAACAAACATACACTACAACAAGAACGTACTGCTCAGTAGCTTTCGTTAAAAAAGTCAAATTGGGTTGAAAATTTTATCGTCAATGTCAGACAGTGGAACCGTTTGACATGACACGACATGGTTTACAATGCATTCACCCACATTTTCGATAGGACGGAAACTGGGAAGAACAATTTTAGCTTTTAGGAAAAATAACTCCTTCCTCAGTTATTACTCAAAAGCCAGTCAGGCGTTTTTATTAAAGATTTTTTGCTATGGATCTAATTACTTACATTCACCCTAATGCCTTTTATTTCCGAAAGATTTAATTTTCACGAACGTTTCAATGAGTACCAATTCTGCGGAGAGCAAAACTGTCGAAAACTTAAGAGAAAAATGTTGACATAGCTAAATACGAAACGAATGATTTTCATGGAGAAACACGAGAACAAGACAGAACAAGACTACAGAGGAACGATGAAACGAAAACGACAGCTTAACACGGAGAACACGAGCAAAATACAACCGTAGGGTGAGTGACTCAACGTATAACTGAAAAAAAGAGAGGGAAAATCAGAACAAAACGAAGACAAAAAACGGAGAAAAGGCCTAATGTGCGAGAAAAAGAAAGAAAAAAAGAAAAAAATCTATAAGGAAAATGATTAACTGACACGGTCAAAGGGCGAAGAAAAGGTCAAACAGTTCTTATTACTGTATTCCTTTATTGATCTTCTATTGTACTAGTGGAGTGAATCAATAGAAAAAGAAAAGCAGAGAAGACAACAGTCATGTAGACACGAAATTGATGTGACGAGGAACCGAAAACTAATTAAACAACAAAGAAGGCAGACAAATATGCGGAGGAAAGCTGTAGAGAGCCAAAAGCAAAACTTGATAAAACAATTATGCTGGAAGATCTTTACAGAAAGACAACGAGAGTAAAACCAGAGAGAGGGAGACAAGGAAATAAGAAAAAAAAAAACGGAAAAGTGAGTGCAAAACTAGAGACAAAACAAACGAACCATAAAACGAAAACGACAGAATGGTAAATGGAAATTAACAAAACTACTGAACGAGGAACGTGAGAAGAATATGACTACAAACTGAGGGAAGACTGTTTGACCAAACAGGAACACATTGTACGATTAATGAGAACACGATAACAAACAAACAAAACCAGACAGATCAGAACTATTTCGTAAGATAGGAGTACATATTGCGATATAGAACTGGAAAAAAAACGAAAGGAAATAAACAAAAAGGATGTAGAAACTTTAAAGCAAATATAGAATGTATAGTAGATAAAAACAACGCAAGACTGACAAAACTACAAAGATAAAAATAACAAAAAGCGGACAGAGAACGAGAACAAAATATCAAAGGAAAAACAAAGCATCACAGATAAATGAGAACAAAACGATTATACAGGAACTATACTGAGCAGACCGAGCTAAACGCGACAAGAACATGCAGCAAACGTCTAGAGAAACCAGAGTAGTGAGGTTAAAACTGCATAAGAAATTAAAAAGGTAAACCAAAATAAAATCACGGAAAAACAGAAAAGATAGAAAGAACTGACTGTGAACGACAGTAGTACTGTAGCAAAACATTGACAGAGAGACCATTAGTAAATTGTACAGAATAGCAGAAGATGAAAATAATAGGAGACCAAAAGGAAATGAAACAACGTTCATTTGTAGCATGAAAGTTAAAAGCAAATGGTGCATATGATAGCGACGATACTAGCATGTATAAAACAACAGCAGTAACGATCCGAAAACAAGGCAAACATTCTCTCTGACAAAAGAACGACTAAAATACAACAGTACAATAGAAACATGAGAAACCACAACAGATGAGGTTAGAATTGAATTGTGTGTTTGTCTTTTGCGAAAAGATTGCATTTTTTAGGGTAGCTTCTGAGTACGTTTGATTAGCGTCTTATCGTTTTGGAATTTGTTCCAAAAAAAAAAAACAATAACGAACACGAAAGATAACGACAGACAGCAAAACAACATGAGAACAATTCAAGAAAATTAAGGACAGGAAGAGAACAACTGTCAGACTCGAGCAAAAAGAACAAAACTATGGAGAAACGATACAATATGACGTCAAAATTGTCAGAGCGTGACTCGACAGCTTGCTGTACCAATGCAAACGATCACATTAAATTCAGTTATAGAAAGTTCTGTTTTGTGTGTCTCAATCCGTGTTGAAACCAATTGTGACCGATGGAATAAAAGGCATTAGGGTTACTTAACTATGTCGGATTGAAGTCTCGAGCTTGTGTGACAAGACCTAAAAGTGGTGTGGGTGGTTGTAAATCCCCTAGATATATTCCATAGTTGTAACTTTGACAAGATCGGAGAAATGGTCAGAAATTGTAACAATGTTTGTTTCTGTTCGCTGGGTTTGTATTATCACTGGAATGGGGCTCACGGTTGTTTCAGTTTTGCGGTATTCATAAGAAACCCAGATCACTAAGCGGTCTTGTCGCATAGGCTTACAGCTTTGATCCGCCGCGACAAAGTGAATTACAATAACTGTAAGTAAAGGGCCAGGTAACTGAAAGCCTGTTCTGGCTAACCCAGGATTCAATTTAAAAAAACTGGCAAGTTTTTTATTCAAAATTTTTAGTGTTTCAAAACGTTCCACTGTCAAAATTATTTCAGCAAAAAACTGGCATGACTCAAAACCTTAAATAATGACAAATTATTTTCGTAGACTTTTCTAATTTGGCGTTGATTCCTGATTATGCTTAATAGTGCTTTTTATCTGGGCTCTTCATTGTATTCAGTCCTATCCCCTAAAAAGGGCGTTTTATTTACTTATCATTGTTTTATGGAGACGTTGATTAGAGATTTCATTGATTTCAGTCGATTTAATCGAGTTCTTAAAATACAGAATTTGGGGGAGAAAACCGGATAAGATTTCCAGATAATAGACTTTATTTGCGGGTAATAAATGCCTTTCGTTATCTTTACTGTGTTTACCCGAAGAAAAACGTTAAAATTTTTTCTGGTCACAGTTTGAAATGAAAAGGTGGCATGAAGGTGATCGAAGTTTGTCTTCTGTAGCAAATCGAAGTTATTAGAAATAAAACTGTGGGAAGAGGGTTCAAGAAAGGGGGGGGGGGTTGGGTAACCAGTTATTAGACTTTCTTTTTTCATATTTTTGCCTATGTTTGCTAAAAAGAAAAAGATAGCTGTGTTTTTGATGGGGTGTCTTAGCATGGAGTTAAAAAAAATACTAAGTCTTTTGGCGGGAAAAATTCGTTAAGGTTTTACGGATTTAGCCCTTCAGAAGCAAAAGTATATTTTGACTTTGTGCTTGACCCGTGTTGAAAGTGCAGGTCTCTTTTTCTTCTCGTCAACTTCTCCTAGGCAAAAAAGTCTAAAAGAGAGCCTACAAAATGACTAGTTACTAGTCCCTTGTTAAAAGCTCCCTTTTTACTTTTATTGTTCTAATGAATAAGAGACAAATGAAGCAATTGTTTTTTCAATGTTTTATTGACTAATTGATTCAATAATACATGTTTACAAGTACTTAAGTAATTAATAGACAAAGTTGTAAATATAAGCAAAAGTTATTAAGAGAATAAACTGCATAATTTAACAAAAATGTTATGGAATTAATCACTTAAGTCGAAAACGAAGAATTTCAACAAGGTTTTGCTTTCAAATATTGGCAGAAAGCACGAGTAAATCAGTTATTTATACCTAAATGCTTGGTTCACAGACAGTCTTTAATCGCAATAAAAGCAAGTAAATGTGCAGACACTTTGTGAAGACTTGATAACATGGCGGGAAATCCAATGTCTACAAAATATTTGTTAACTTTAAGGACACGTTCTGAAATAGTAAAATTAGCTACACACCAAAATGCATGATAACCTAATGAAAAAAACAGTCATTTTTTCAACAGAGCTTATTCCATCAGCCGGTTTTAGATGTACAACATCTTAAAAGTTCTAGCAACTAATTGAGTGACTGCTGGAAAATGTAAAGTCGCCAACAAATCTATGACTAGGAAAAGTATCCACTATTGTAATAACAATAACCGAAACGCTTGAAAAACTAACTTTGAGAAAAATGTGAGCCGAATGTTCCAGTAAAGAAACGGTGTTAGTTAGCTGCCGAAAATTCGTTAGTACAACAAACCGAAAATTCTCTATCATGAGCAGTCTTGGTTTGTTTGAAAGATAAACGTGCCCTCATCAAAACTCTGTAACAGTGATTTGTTTTCGTTAAGAAGTTACACTATAATAGGCACGCAAATTTGGAACTGTCTTAAGCAAACTTGTTCAGGTCCTAATGTCATGAAATCAAAACGTCCAAACGGCAAAATAATTTAATTTCATTGTTTTAGGTAAAAATTTACTCCGAATTTACATTTTGATGTTACAATTTGTTACTCACGCTCTGGCAATTTATTTACAAAATTGTGGTGTTTCAATCAGCTCTTATTCTGGAACTTCTTTCTTAGCATCAAGGTCCGATGGTAAACTAAAGTTTTCTACCTTTAACATATGTCTGCAAAATATAGCGATGTTTAGTCTTGTCCTTGTCTTTAATAGCTTCCCTCACTTTCGCTCTTGCTTGAGCTTCGTCTCCTGATCTCCTAAGTGTGTTCTTCATCTTGACGTCACATTAACAACTACAAGATAAAACCAACGACACAGATTTTATGTAAAATCACAACTAACATCTATCATTAATTTAAATTGATTATTACCAAAATTCCCCTTAGTAAATTCTATGTATTTCCATGAGAGAACTTGGGGTTAAATCAAGACGACGTCCTTCAAAGCAAAGCATTAACAAAGCAAGCAAAGCATTTATTAATAATAGATACGCAACAACTGTACAATATTTGTTACCCACTGTTAGCATAGCTATTCGAGGTGGGTAACAATTAACGATAAATTTTGATTTTAACATTAATTTTTGATTTTGATAAAATTATCAAAATTAATTAATTGATTAATTAATTGAAATTATTGACAATATAATTGTAACAGTGAAAACAACAATAAACAAATGAATAAGCCTAGAGTAGTAAAGAAGAAAGACGAGAAGAAGTAATCGTCCTAACGTCAATATAGACCTCCTCAATCTGTAAAACCTTTAAGATTAATTTGCGCAATTTTTGCTTAAAAAGTGTTTTACTCAACTTGCGTAGCTTAGGAGGAATTTTGTTCCAGATTCTTGTCCCAGTTCTTGAAAAGGATAATAACTGTTGATTAGTTCGAGATCCTTGGACATGAAAATTACCAACAGCTGAAAATCTGGTATAATGAAAGTGTATAAAGTCAGAACGAATGAAAAGATCAGTGATTTTGGAGGGAGCGCAATGGTTAGCAACGTCATGCATGAGGATAGACATATACTTAAAGAAAAGTAAATTCAAAGGTAATATGCTAGAGCTTAGAAACAGAGGAATTGCATGAGCTCTGCAGTCAGAAATCAGAAGTCTGATATTTGCTTTATTTACTGGTTAGTTATTGTATTTGTACAATGCTAAGCCGTTTTGTATTAATCGAATGTGTTAAAAATCGGTTTTTGCAGAATAGTAGACGTTCTTAATTTAAAATACCCTGCGAGCAGTTGGTTTCTCCTACGCTTCCCGAGAGAGAAACCACTGCGAGCAACCGTTTGATTTTCCATCGAGCATGCGCGAAGTACGTCACGCCCCACGTGATGCATTGACGTCACATCCTCTTATCTCGCGGGAAAAAATTTTAACGCGCCGCCGCGCTCGGCTGAAAGCATGAGTATTTGTACAACTCCGGTGGGCTCTCTAAAACGTGTTAATGCAAATGCAAATTTATCGGCTGATGCACCATGTACCAAGTCCATTGTTAGTCTTTTGTTTTCTTCCATTGTGTTTGGTTTATTGTTATCGTTCTTTGTATTGTTTCTCCATTGTACTGTGCTTTGTGATGTCACCCGTGATAGCTCATTAACTTGCTACATGGTGCATCAGCCAATTTATCGCCAAAAAGCTCCAACAAAAGCAGAGAGAAGAGAAGGGTTTTAATAATAATTATTGTGAAGTAAACATTGCAAAATATGCCAATTTTAAATTATTTTACTACCTTTTTACCGCGAGCGGCCAACTTTTTTCCGCGTTGTTCCACGCTTAAAAAATTCAAGTTTGTCCAGACAAACTGTCGCGTTTTTTGATAAATTTAGAGCGTGAACATGTCAAGTTTTGACAGTACCGCCTCAATTGAGGCGGAGCTGTCAAAACTTGACATGTTTACGCTCTAAATTAATTAAAAAAGCGCGACAATTTGTCTAGACAAACTTAATTTTTTGAGCGTGGAACAACGCGAAAAAAAACTTGGCCGTTCACGGTAGCTCGAAAATGGTAGTATTTCTCTATTGGCTTTTAGGTCAGTATTTAATGCATCCCTCCAGACCCAAAGAGAAGGTTTTAAGTGGTGAATTCGCCGAGGCTGTAAAATATTTTGCCACGTTTATCACTACACAGCAGGCTCGCTCCAACGCGGCAGTTATGTAGCTGAACGCATGCGCCACCGCCAAAGCAAGTTTACTAACTCGTTTTACCGGTTCAAATTTAATTTATTCATCCTTGGCGCTGGACGGCGGCTCACTCAAAGAAACGAACGGTTGCTCGCAGTGGTTTCTCTCTCAACTGCTCGCAGGGTAAGTTTAAAATGAACTCGTAAATCGTTTGCGACATAAATACTATAGAAGCTCAACGATATCTTCAGTTTTAATCAACAATATCATGCTTAGTTTGAAACAACTGTTCTGCAATGTGAAACGAGACGAAGTATACCGAATGTTTTTTTTTTTTTTACCCGTGATGGTTGTTTTTGCACGCTTGCACGACCTATGTTACCACAGAGAACCAAACAGCACGGACTAATTAATAAAACATGACCTTATCAGTGACAATAAATGCACAGCCTCACAACCTACTTATGTTGAATTTTGACCGTCATTTCATATGCAGTGTCTTGGTGGCGTTGTGGCAAAAGTTACGCCTTGCACAACAATACAACGGCCTTATCTCTGCCGTCGTTTATTTAAGTAGCTCTGGAGAGGCTTGGCGATCAAGCCCCATCGCCGCCGGGCCAATTTTTCTTTTAGCAAATATTTATATTTCGTATAGAGAGATATTTTGAAAAACGACAGATCGTTGTAAATTTCTCCAGTATTTTACTTGGGCCGCAAAACATTTCTACTCCAGGCTACCTTACCCTGTGCTCGGCTAGCAGCATAGAGAAATTAGATCTGTAACTTTATTTGTGTAAGTAAATACGCAATTCAGTTTTCGGACTGCTGTGTATTTATGAATAAATAAACTTCAACTTTAACTTCAAACAGTAGTCGATCAAATGTGGTGCTTGGAAAAAAAGTTTTCAAACTTTATCTTGAAAAGTCTATAAGTCACGCTTGTGTCCGTTTTTGTTTCTTACAGTTTTTGACATTTCGTCCAAGTTTTTTCGATCTTTCGATTGCTATGAAAAGAACACTAACAAATGAAGCTGTTCCAAACCCGTTCGAGTCAGAAGCTCCTGTTCGAGTACAGTCTGGAATTACTAATTAAATCATTAACTCTTTAGTTTTGTAATTGTCTTTCAATTTTACTAAATTAAAGGATGAATACTAATTTCCTTCAGTTTCTGTTACTTTTGGAAAAGAACATTCGCGTTTGGGGAACTCCACGATACAACGAAAACACCAAAGATCACCAAAGCTCACGTTACATGGCGAAGGTTACATCGTTCGTGGCTACTACTTGGCTTCAGAAAAGTGCACCGAAGAGATTTGTATTTCAAGTGACTATATATACTATCGAGACACCCTAAGGTTTAAAAACAAGTTCGAAATATCTTGGACATGAAAATGCATATTTGACCAACAAAAGCTTATTTTTTATTACTTTGCTATTTTTCATTGCTTGTCTGTTTGTTTGTTTTACGATGGCAAAATACCCAGCGGCAAAAAATATAGCTCGACATAACATTTGAAAATATAACTAACTAATTCACTTAACTCACCATTAAATGTGACATCTCTGTTAGATTCATATGAGAAAATAATTTTTTTTTGTTATGTGCACTTTAAGGTGAGGGGAGTGTATTAAGTAGATGGAGTTTGATCGGACAAAACCATTTCATTTAAAGACAGTTTGTTGAAGCATTTTTTAATCGAGTATTTTTCTCTGACAACCAACTACAATTGAAACCAAAGCAATCAGGAAAAATTCAAAACTAGCATCAAGCGCGAGAAAATGACAACAGTGACGTCCCTTGACCCTATTCAGTATGGGAGAAGGTGATGGTGAGGGGGAGGGGTGGGGGGGATTTGGAATAAAGTACACGCACTGACGTTTAACTGGAATACGTTTTAACATTAAAGCAAACACTTCGTTGATTTTCAAACCAAATATTAACATTAGTCCAATGGATTTCGTTTGAAGAAATTGCGAAATCCTAAATGGCAGAGCCAAGAAATCAACAATTCGGGAATATTGGCGTAATTATCACATCATTTGAAGCCTCCGTCCATTTTAAGAACCTAATAAGAAACAGTTTTGGACATATTATGTCTTCCCCGCTTGGCTGGAGTTTTTCGGACAAACGTAATATGTTTGGTTAATAGCCTGTTTATATGGAGTACCTCGAGGCTTTTAACGCCATCAAAATTGATTGATTGATGGATTTAACTTTATTTTAACACAATACATTCATCCGGATTTTAAACAAAGTGGTTTAAAAATCTAACCTACATATTATTATTATTATTATTATTATTATTTCGTAGATCATTCACACACATTAAAAATACTTTGCAATATTTGACGAGAAACCTAAATGACTCTTAAAGTGCATATGACACAAAAGAGCTTTCAAAATGATGAAGAACGGCGTTTATTTTGTTGTGATAGCACTCTTGGTTGCTGAGTTATTCAAGATTTGGATTTATGCCAATTACAGGACTTGTGACGTCACAAGGTAGACAAAATGAGGTAAAATCACAAAATATGGAATATCTGTGTAAATACTAAGTCTACATGGTTGAAATTTTGCAGGGTTGATGTGCTGCCAAACAACACATTGTGATAGTGGTTATGATGTCACCATAGCAACATACTCGTTACCAGACCTCTACCTTCCTAAATGAAAAATGCCTTATTTGTTGCTCCAGAGTCTAACAAACTTTCTTATACTTGTGCTGTGCAATGCCCATATTCGCTCACACCCACTGAATGAACATCAAGAGTAAATAGTACTTCTTGGGGAGGGAAACTCTGACTTTATCCTTTGGATGGAGAGGGCCTGGAGCCCATTGCGTTGTGATGAGTATAACAACTGTAAAATGTTTCAGTTCTATACAGAAAAAGTCTTAAGAGATATTCCATTTTTTGTGATTTTAAATCATTTTGTGCCCATCTTGTGACGTCGCAAGTCCTCTAATTTGCATAGATCAAAATCTTGAATAACTCGGCAACCTTGGCATCTGGATGGCGGTTTTCCTCTCACTTTTTCCGAGGGCCACGCTTTAGCCATTTTATTTGTGCCAATCTCGCGTATCTCAAGTTGCCTTGTTCCCACCCCCAAAGAATTCTTGGAAGAGGGTCTGAATGGAGTAACTCGATAACACATTTAACACTTAATTTTTTGGCTCTGCAACATGAAACAGTTAAATTTTAGGCATTTTAACACTAACAGTAAAAAATTCCCTGTAACAGTAATTTTTCTCAAGAAAGAAACAAAATAGCCCTCTAAAAGGCCAATATATTATGTTTAGTATATCACGGAGTATTTTGGCTATTTTCCGACAATTCCCGATTATTTCGAGATTTCCGAAGACTGACGAAAATGTCCGAAGACTTTCGAAGATTTCCAAGAAGAAATCCGAAATCCGTGAAATTCACGCGGGAAAGAAATATTTTTTGCAGTTTACAGATTCGAATTTCTTCAGGGAGAGAAATCCTTGTGATTCACTCTAATTGTGTAAAATGGGGTTGACAGGCTTGCACAACTCTTCAGTGAGTGTTTTAGCCTTTTTTCACAGTTTGGCTCTTAGAAGTATATACTTGAGCAATCGTCCTCTTTTGTACGATATGAGGGGCGGATCCTTGTAGATTTCGCTCAGGAGTGGTTGTTGTTCTATTAAATACCAGTTTTTCATAAGGATTTGTTTTAAGTTTGTCACCGATGGTTGATATTGTGCGACAAAAGGCAAGATTTGTTTGTTTCCCTTTTGTTGCTATTCAGGGGGAGCTAGCGAAACGCCCACCGCCACCAGCGTGGATTTAACATAAATATCGGATATTTTGTTAGGAAATCATGCAGAAATTGGTTGGGAAAGGGGAGGCATAGTGCCCACGTTGACTTTGAACAATCATATGAATAAAGGGGTTACTTTCTAAAGAAACTGTGATGCTGTGACGAAGGGCTGACGCTCGAAACAATACAGTAGTCAATTTTACATTATCAACTCCGTTTATAAACCTAATTTTTGAACAATCATAGGTTTTTCGTATTCAAGGAAACAGCTCCAATATCGTTTTCCCCAAACTTTATCTAGCAAAAATCTAGTGTGAAATTTGTTTCTTTACGCAACTTGGTGTTTCCCTGGTTTTCCGAGATCAGGTAATTATTATTTTTTCACGAAAATAATTTCTTTTGTTGTGTGGAACTTACATCTTTACACCGAACTGTAGTGACCTTTATTGCTTTAATTAAATTCATTCTGACTACACTCATACAAGACAATAAATGTTAAAAGTTCATTTAGGACGAGTCAGACAGTCTTCTGATACAAAAAGCGTCCTGATAGAGACAGACAGTCTCCTGGTACAAAAAGCGTCCTAATATACAGAAAACTGAGCAGCTATACATAAATAAGATGTGCTACGCCAGATACGAAAAACCACTAAAAACCACCCTTGAGAAATGGCCCAAAAAATTGTGGAAACGTATTGCTCAACTAATGCAGCAGCACAATATCCCAAGGAAAGGATACAACTAACCATTATTAAGTTACAATATTGTACCAAGGTCTCTAAAGCGAAAGTACAATAATTTATTAAAGGCTAACAATACAAAACTGCGACAAAAGTTCAATAGAAAACTGAAATCTCAAAAAATTCACTGCAGAAAAGAGGTCAAGCAAGAGACTGACTGACCTAGAATGACTCAACTTTCCCGCGAAGACCTTAAATACCCCCAGGCTATCCACGATGCCAAGCCAACCTCTCAACGTGCCGCCAGAATGTTAATTTCTAACTAATTCGTTCCCATGTCACTCAACCGTTAGTAATTACATATTTGGACGGTTTCCAGAGGAATTGGTCAAGAAATCAAAGATAGAGAATCCAAGATGGCGGTCTTCCAGAAATAATTACATGAAGAGAATTTCGTTTTGCCGTTGTGAAATTTAAATTTTTACACTTAATTATAGTGAGCTTAATTGTTTTAAGACATTATGACTCTAGTTATATCCTTCGATCTTTGCGAAAAACAAATTTTTATAGAGGGATCAACAAGTAATTACTGAAAACGGCAGACGTTTACTAAAACTTTTCTTGAAAATGATGATGATGATGATGACTTATCGTATCAAACGCGTTGGAATTCAAACCCTCCCCTCTCCCTTGTGCGTATGAGGGCTAGGTGTTTAGAATGGCACAACGAGGGGTAAGTTATCTTATGTATTGAGAATGTGTGGATTTATACAGCCAGCTCATATTACTGAACTGTGTGCAATGGTGGACAAAATTCCTTGGGACAAATATCACATTGTTTATTGTAAAGGTAGATTGTTTATTGTAAGGGTTGCTTTACCATAACCGGCCCAAAAAGCAGCTCTGGTACTCCACTTTGTTCCTCCATTATAGCTAAAGAAGAGGATTTATGGGTTGGGACGTATTGTTTTGTTGTACGCTATTGTTTAGGATGTTTTGTTTTCTTTGTTTTAAGTCAATCGTGAGTTTCAAGGTTTTTACACCGAGGCAGAGCACATGGCACAACGGTAGCGCCATACTTGAGCGAACTATTTAAAACTAACCTTTTCCAGTGAGTCTCTTCGAATTGATTCCACGTCCATTGAAACCCAAATGTGTCATATTCGACGATCCCCTGAAAATGAATTATTTTAATTAATAGAGAAAGAATATCGGTAAACAAAACACACTGCGCAACGCCTGCAACACGTTGACGGATGTTCAATCAGCTATCGCGGTAGGAGAGATTACAAGCAGCTACGTCGTACATTTGTCTAGCGTATTATTTTCCAGCGATCGATACAACGGACTGAACTTGAGCATATGGTTTCCAGGTAGTTTGCCGAAAGTGAGTACAACTGACGAACTAAAAACATCTCACTCTAGACTGCTCTCCTGAAACTTGTCGGGGTAAATTCACCGTCTTTAAAGAACGTCTTGAGCCCCAAAAGACATAAAATAGCATTACATTACATTACCTGAGGTAGGATGGACTTTCCATAAAATTTCTTGTGGAAAGCTGGCACCGCATCTCTGATGAACACAAACGTTTTTCACAGAACCGCTTGCTTTTTGCATCGTCAGTTATCTACGTGGCCACCCCCTCAAAGTCACCAGTGGTTTGTAGTCTGCTTGAAGAACGTCTGTACAAAAAACTAACAGAAGGTTCACTGAAAAGGATTTAGAAACTGTAGGACTATCTTCGCGAAGGGCGCCATGTGCTCGAGGGTGACACATGAATAAAAGATGACTGATTTTGGCAATCGCAAACTAATTAGAAATGCAGATTACAGCCAAAGAACCGACAACATACCAGAACAAGGAAAAATGAAAATTTTCGGGAAGCTGTCGATGTTTAGCGAAAAAGAAAAAAAGAGAGAAAAGATGAAAGTTTGTAAAATGGGAAAACGAGGAAGAGGTTTAATGAGTCGAGGTAAAAACGTCGACGAGGGAAGAAAATTCGGAATAAAGGCTCCAAACCAGCTCAGAGACCCGTGCTTTGCACAGTGTGTCGCACGTGCCTTAGCCGCTGGCCATGCCACGAAGGTCATGTCGATCTGATGTAATAATAATCATCATCATCATCATCATCATCATCACCACCACCACCACCACCATCATCATCGTCGTCGTCGTCGTCGTCGTCATCATCATAATCGAATAGTTACAAAACAATAAAATATTGGAAGAATTATCAATTTCCGAATTAAAAGTGAAAGTCAGATTTCATAAGATGCATTGCTTCACCATGTTTATAACCGCTTTATGTGTTGTTTTTCTTATAAGAGTACAAATATTATTGTAGAGGTAATAAACAAAATTACACTTAAGAATATGATATACAAATATAGAAGTAAATTAGAAATTCAATAAGGAAACATGGAAATGCATAGTTTCAAAATTTGGTGAGTTCTTTGTATAAAATTAAATAAAACGTTTTTCAGCAAATGGCTCCTTCACTAATTTCAATATCTAGGTCAATGTTAAGAATGAATGAATGAATGAATGAAAACTTTATTAAAGTGTCAATGTATTTAGCTAAAAATTAGCTAATTGGGGACACCTAACTAAATTCAATACCTATTAACTAGTATACAAGAATAAATGAATAAAAAATATAGATACTATGAAATAATATAAAATTATTATGTTCACGATTTACATAGTTTGCAGCAACTGCTATTGTTGTCAATGAGGTCTGAAAGGTCAAGTTTTCTTATTCTGGTCTTAAATATCGCGAGGGTTGGTACGTCCTTAATTCTTTACTGAGAGGTAAGAATGTCATATGTAGCTCTTCTAGATCTCACCAATCTCGTGCCTCTCAAGCATAATAATGCAGGTCTCAGCAATGAAAACGAGGTTTTGGCCCGGATCCATGACATTGTTTGAGAATAATGTTCTCCCTTCTTAATGGCGATCAATTCGACAAGCCTGGAGTGATACCTCATGCATTCTTTACCCATTCCGCCAGTTGTGGAGAAAACTAGTGGGGTAAATGTTCCGTGTTCGATGTCGAGCACTCTTGTCGAGTATCATCGCTTCTTCTCGTTGTCGTACATTCTGTATATCTATTGTGGTTGGAAGTCTCTATATCATTCGGCATTTGGGTGGCAAACCCCGACACAAAAGAATGCGGATCGTTGAATCTCCCAAAACCCACGCGTGTGTATCTAATCTTGCCTCTGGTGCTAGGCCTTTCCCGATTACGCTGAGCACCTTTTGAGCACTTTTTTGAGTTTGGAGCACTATTTTGCGTTTTGAGCACCCTTATGCACTTTTTCGAACTTTGGGCAACATTTGAGCAATATTTCACATTTCGAGCAACATATGTCTTCTAAAACATTTTAAAGCAAAAACTGTGTCGCTCGCAACGAGAATCGTGTTCCAGGTCATAAATTTGAATAACTAATGTGTTGTCAAGAATAAAAGACCGTTGTCATGGAAAGGCACGTGGACTTATCCTTACTGAGCGTGAGAACAGAAGTTTCTGATTGGCTGATGTATCATGTGTGTGTCATCTCAAATTTCTAAATCATCTGGGCCGGGTTGTTCGAAAGCCGATTAACCCTAATCCAAGATTAAAAATTAACCAAGGAGTTTATTTCTCTATCCACAAACATTGTTAAACGCTGATATCCTACACAATTTTAGATAATAGGACGTCAATCCTGAAAAGCAAAAATCAGCAAAAGAAACTTTCATCCAAAAGACAAAAACTGTAACCAAAGTTTACGCTAATCCTGGATTAAGTTAATCGGCTTTCGAACAACCGGGCCCTGATGTCTAGGCTTTACACTAGTACGGCTGAATTTATTTACAATTCGTAACCGGCTTTAGTTTTTTAAGAGCACAAATGGAAGCACTAAATCAGTCGGAAAACAATAGCACTGAAGACGAAGAAGTGATTGATCCAATTACAATAACAGTAAATGCTGGAGCATCCCTAAGTGCTCCAGAAAGTGCTTCGATAGCACGAAAGCGAAAAGTTCCGATCAACAAAGGAAAGAACAAGCAAAGAGGAAGCGTCAAAACCACCAATGTGAGTACATGGGATCGTCTCAAAGAGAACCCAAACCAACACTTTGCCGTGGTAAAAGGAAAGCTTGGAGGTAACTGTTCACAACTTTCAGCACTATTTGAGCACTATTTTGAGATTTTGAGCACTTCTTGAGCACTTTTCAGCCATTTTTGCCAGCACATTTTGTGGATTTTACGAGCGCAATCGGGAAAGGCCTATCTGTTGCTGTGTTGGACCCTCTACTGAGTTGTTCTCTGGAAATGTTCTGTAAAACGGGCTCGGTTTCAACATCGTAGCATTACCATGTTCAGGAGGTCAGCTTCCAGATCGCGTAATTTATTATGGCGCTGAGTTATAAATCCCCCGCGTTTGCAGATCATAGCGTTGTCTAACAAAAAGAGCCCCCCACAATTAGCCAGTCGTATCGTAACTAGTCGCTGGTCATACCACAGAGGTCGTGTCGATGTGATATAATAATAATCATCATCATCATCATCATCATGATAATAATAATTAATGATAATAATAATGATAATAATAATAATAATAATAATAATAACAACAACAACAACAAGCCAGTCAATCAACAAAAGTTGAGAGACTGGTATTAAATAAAATCGGTGACCAGTGCACAAAAATATTAACATGAAACTCAACATATTTACAAAAAACTACAAAAATATCAAAAATCAAGCAAAAAAAAAAAACACTAAGCATTGCTCTTACAAATATGATTATCAATGTTCATCAAGTAAGTAAACGTTCTCACCTTAAAGGGAACCTCCACCCATAACAAATTCACGCTAAATTGTTGGAAATAATTACTAGCTTCTTTATTTTGTTTTGAAACGTGGATATAACATTTCAGTGTACACAAAAAAATCGATATCATTGTCGCCTATTTTTGCTTTTAAATTTCCCGGGCGCCGCCATTTTAAATTTGATGACGTGTAATGGTTGCAGCTATTGTCAGGAAGCAAATGAAGAAGAAAATCCCTTGTGTTAAACAATAGAGCAACCATTACACGTCATCAAATCCAATATGGCCGCGCCCGGGAAATTTAAAAGCCAAAATAGGCGATGATGATATCGATTTTTTTGTACACTCAATTTTAAAACAAAATTTGAACTCTAGTAATTATTGCCTACAGTTTAGAGTCAATATGTTGTAAGAGTGGAGGTTCCCTTTAAACTGTGCAAGCGTTCTTAGCTCACGTATCTCTCTTGGCAGTTTGTTCCAGGCACTCCGGCGCAGCCAAGAACTTAAACGAGTCTGGCCACACTTGGTCTTAACTTGTGATAGATCTAATAATGTTGTGTCTCTGAGAGATCAACAATGTCTTTGTGATCGTTTTACTAAGATTTCCATAATTCCAAATCAAATAGAGCACTCTGGGGCGGCAAAAGGCCCATTCGCATCGTATTCAATACCTCTTCTGAGCAATATTTACTGACCACGCAACCAAGTGAAAAGAAGGTCAACAGCCTGGTTTCCGAACGTCAAGAAGAAAAATGAATGAATAACAATAAACAAATTGCATAATTTCAAATCGCACGCATGCGCTGCCAAAGCTCAATGCGTCAATTGCTTGATTAAACCTGACGTCACGGCGGCCATGTTGGTGAAAAGAACAATAGCGAAAAAGTCTTTTGGGAATTTGACTCTATTATTATGCAAACCTTGAGCTACATTTTTATTGTTTGGGCACCAACATGGCCGTATTATCACAAGAGTGCAATCAAAGAATACCTTTCCCGGCAGCTTATAATTTATAATAACTTAAAGACAATAGACTGCAAATATTTAAGCTGGTAATGGCAAGAAAGCCTATATAGAAGCCAGGGGCTTATGAACTATAGGCTTCCTGGCAATCTTAGCGTTGTATAGGCCAGATTTTGGAGCCTAAAGCCGAAGGGATATAAATAAGCTAATTCTTATATTTGGTATACTATGAGTGGAAGAACGTTAATGAATAAGAGATCTATTGAACCATCTTGCATTTGTACTAACGTATACAACATACAAAAAGCTTTTATTTTAATTGTCATTATACAAACAGTACAGATAACAGTATTGCTTGCATAGCAAAATACGCACATCCACGCTCGCACACACCCCACGCACAAACGTACGCACACGCACACACACGCACACACACGCACAAACTCTATCAATTCACGCCAGCTGCTACAGTCATTACAGCTTACATGTACTAGTACTTACCCAGCAAATTGTACGCAAACACTTACAAGATTATCAAAAAGCTTAGGTGCTCTGGTTATTGACCCCCGGGAGGGAGGGGGGGGGGGGCAATCCCTATAATGGCCTATACGGGGAGGCTCCGCCCGAAAGGGGTACCTTTTTCACGCTTCAAGTATATTAAAGGGTAGGGAATTCTGCCATTTAGGTATTTAAAGGGCAGTTCATTAAAATACTTCGAACACACATGTCCTCATGGCTGTACTGTTCTAATGGAAGGTATTGGAAGGTATACGAAAGGGATACCAATTGTCAATGAAAGGTATACGAAAGGGGTGCCTTTTCTGTCAAAAATGGTATATAAAAGGGTAAGGGGTCGGACCTCGGGGCGGAGCCTCCCCGTATTAAATGTTTTTTTTAATAGCCCCGCCCCCCACCTCCCCCGGTTATTGACCGAAAATGCAGCGCCGTAATTGTCTGTGAAGAGTAACTGAAGACTCTATCCTCGATGGTAACAGTGTTCATGGGTTGTTAGTAAAAATGTGGAAAGCAAAGGAGACCTGTTTACCGAAAAATAATGGTCAAACGAAAAATAATGACCAAATTTCCGTCAAAATGTACAACGGCTATTTTAGCTCACGGAAACCATTCCTTGTTTCTAATTATGCGTGGCCAGGATGAAAATGGATGCCAACTTGAAAGAGCCGGGCCGAAGTTCTTCCTTGCATTCTAGATGAAATTCGTACAGTAACTTATTGTGCCTCATTTTTTCTCACTGGTAATCGAGAAGCATTTCATGAAAGAAAACGTCAGTGAAGATTTACTTTAAAACATTTTTGGTCACAATATCAGGGATAATTACCATGATACTGCCCCCCGGGGAAGGGCTAATAAAAAATCTAATACGGGGAGGCTCCGCCCCGAGGTTCGACCCCCTACCCTTTTGTATACCATTTTTGTCAGAAAAGGTACCCCTTCCGTATACCTTCCATTGCCAAATGGTACCCCTTTCGCAAGACGTCTTCTTGTCATACATACATACATACATACATACATACATACATACATACATACATACATACATACATACATACATACATACATACATACATTAATTACTTTATTTACCCTCGGATTTTAGAGTAGCTTATGCAGCTAATATCTCCGAGCATTTAACCATCAGATGAGAGATAGACCACCACCCCGGGAACTACGTCCCCTGCTCTTTTCAAACAGTGTGTGGGTTCTTTTACATCCCACAGAATCAATTGTGAAGAGTTGTGAGACGGGGCCTACGGTTTATCGTCCTTATCGTCATTTTCATCTAGCGTTCAATAAATTTAAACAGTATAGTCATAAGGTATGTGTGTTCGAAATATTTTAATGAAAGGCCCTTTAAATACCTAAATGACAAATTTCCCTACCCTTTCATATACAATACTTCGACTCGTGAAAGCCTACCCTTTCATATACCTGCAGCGTGAAAAAGGTACCCCTTTCGGGCGGAGCCTCGCCGTATAGACCATTACAGGGAGTATCCCCCGGGGATACTGCCCCTTTAATCGCAATTTCAACTTTCATTTTACGGTGTTAGAATTATCAAGGAAGAAATAATAATGGTAATGATAAACACCACGAAAAAGAAATTGTCAATGATGTTGACAGCCACGTGCCATTCCATTTTTCGTCTATCCTCCCACAGTGCCTTATCAATAAACATGGTCACTTTATCCATGCCTGCGACTTTCACTTCTTTATCAACCAAGGTCGCACTTTTCAATTTTTCTTCCTTCCGGTAAATATCAGTGACGGCAGGTTTATCCTCCTCTGGTTCGATCTGGTTCTCTTTTACGTAAACATCCCGCGGTTCAATTTTCTTATGACTGAGTTGTTTCAGCTTCATTCTCTTCACAGAGCTTCTGCTGAGGACGGGTCCTAACACGTCAAACAGGAAAAACCGGAACCAGCCGGTTAGCTCAATTTTGGGGTGATGGTGCTCGATGTTCAAACTGATGCAGGTGCACAGGAGAGCCAGGGAAATCTCAATCATGACAACAGAGAAGTACGTGCTGATTAGGGGGGTAACATCCGATGTTGATGGGATGACTTCAACCACAACTGTCATAAAAACGGTCATTCCCAAGAGAATTGTAATTGTCAGCGAGATTCTCTCTCCCGTTTCCGGCGGAAATAGAAATGCTGTTGCCGTGAGAAGCGCCAAAACAATGCAAGGTACAAACAAGTTGTTGATGTAGAACAGGCTCCGCCGCTCGATTTTGATTTCGAAAGTGAGATCTGGGTAGGGCTCTGGGCAGCACCCATAATATAAAATGTTTTTCTTCGCTTCAGCCGACAACAGTTTCCATTCTCCATTCTTTGTGAACGAGCTCAAGTCTGCAGCTGGAGTGCCCCCGAAAAAATCCAGATCAAGCTTGAATCCGTTAAAAGTCCATGACCCAAACTTAAGCTTGCACTTCTGCGTGTCCCTAGGGAAGTAACGGACGAATATTTTGCAAGAGCTCTTGATAAGATTTGGAGAATACCAAGTGACTGTACCGTTATTGCTGACGATCACCTTAGTGTCGAACAGGTACTGCTCGCCGTGGTCGCCCTCTTCATTGACGCTGTGGGGATCAAGAGAAATTTCAATCACAATAAATCGACTCTCCTTTAACAAGGGTAATAGTAGTCATTATCACACCTAACGTTTTGCCCCCTCGATCAAATTTCGAACTATTTTTAGGCTCCAGAGCCGTATATTAATTTGCATAATAATAGATGTCAATCCTGTTATTGTTACGCACGGGAAAACAGGTGAACGAGTCTAAAAAGGGCTCAGCACTTATAACAATGGATTGTCAAACTTACCTGTTGTGTAGGACAATGTCAGGTTTCCACACTAAGTTAGGACTGATGTTGATGGAGCTCAGACCTTCGTATTTTGAAGGATCCCAAGTCAGCCACGGATCGTGCCATTGCTGTAATGGACATGTGTAATTGAAGTAGCGTCAGATCGGTATTGGGAAAATATTAGTCGAGTTTGTGAATACTTATATACCTTGCTTTTCCTCGACCCAAGTTAGAGGCAGAGGATTTCAGTTCGTTTTAAGCTTTTTTCCAGGCTTACTTTCAAACTTACCTCAGTTAATTACATAAAAATGTAAAATGCAATTTGATTCCTTTAATCTATAAGAAAGGTAGAGGAAAGGTAACAACTTTATTGAAATTGTTGTGAATTTGACCTACCTGTCTTACCCAAATGTTGCTGGTCAAAACTTGGTTTTTCTCATCCTGTATGGTACAAAGGAGAAACGAATGTTTTAAAGAGGACGTTTCGCTGCACGCGTGAGGCGACAAGGAATTTTACCACAATTGCTAGTAATCTCGCAATCTGATTGGCTAATTTGCCGTTGTCGATAAGAGTCTAGACAACGCTGCTCGCGTCAACTTCAACGATCTTCCTCGCCCTCTGAAATAAACATTTTCTTTGAAGTTGAAATTGTGGAAAAAACAAATGGAATGTGGTTTAGCGTTGTCTGTACTCTTATCGACAACGATATTCGTCATCACAGTGGTCAAAATTTGTTGTGGACTCACTCGGCTGCGCCTCGTGAGTCCACAGCATTTTGACCACTGTGATGACGAATATCGTTGTCGATAAGAGTACAGACAACGCTAAGCCACATTCAATTTGGTAATTATGCGATTGGTCAATTAATGATGCTACACTGGATTACGTGATAAGTATAAGGATTTTCGGAATTTGGGGGTGGGGGGGGGGGGACATTCTCCCTAGGAAAGGCCTGATACTTGGGGTATCAATTAAACATGCGGTTCACCAAATATCCAGATTGCCTGGCAGATATTTCACCGCTCGGTCACTGTACTACCTTTTATGACCTGATATTTTAAAAGAGAACAATATATGTTGCTACGTCCCCGTAGTTTTCGTTCCACTAATAGGACATTTGCGTGATGGCATCATTTCACTACAATTACCAGAATCCTCCAGGCTTTGCCTTTTTACTGCTAATTATAGTTTTTGCTATTTAAGAACATCCGCGGGAAAATTTTCTTAAATTTGCTAATTTCTTTTGAGATTTCTAGCACTGTTAGATATCTAGTTTGAAGACTTTCCTGTGTCAAGGGGGTTCGCACAACACACACAAATTGAGACCTGTCTCAGTTTTCGGAGAAAGGACCATTTCCTAGTATATAGGAAATACAAATGAATGAAGCTTCTCAAGAAGTGTTTATTCGTGACATTGTATAAATACTTTCAAGCTAGGATAGTTCACGACCCAGACAACTGGCAATAAGTGATAAAACCCCTGTAAATCACCTTAATATCTAACAAACAACAAGCAACGGGAGAATAAGGGTATAAAATAAATAAAAAAGTGCTCCCTTCTTTAATTTACTTTTACAAACACTTGTTACCCTCCAATGCAACGATACTCACCAGACTATGGAGGTAGCTGTAGGCGAGTCCAAACCTGACTAACACAGGTTCTGACAGGTTCAAAACCGGTCTGCCTTCCGAGTCATAGTCTTTGAAAAGAGCATCAATCAATGTCTTTTCTGTTTTTGTTCGATTTAATTGAGCTTCACAACCTACGAGAGAAGTGCTGTACTAAGTATAAACGATTTTTACTAGAGCCCCGTGGAAGTATAAGCCATTACATACGAAAAAGCTGAGCTAAATGGCAAAAAAATATTATTTCTATATACATTGTCCAAATTATGCCACCCTTAGATTAAAATTGTTTTCTGCTACTGCTCGTATTGTTTCTAAAGAATCGCTACGTTATTGACTCCAAAAAGTTGATTTTTTAAAGTTAATTCTTCTTATTTTACAAACAATAAAAATATTGGATGTTTTCTATTATGCTCAGCAGGTGTATGCTCAGAGGTGTAAGCGAAAGCCTGAAATCGTAAAGAAGATACTGAAGCATCAAATCATTCGGAAATTTAAAAACAATGGCAGATTTCAGATAGTCACAGGGCAGCATTCCCAACTTGGGCAACTAAGTATTGTTAAAGCTCAAACGGCTCGACTTAACGACCTTTGGTTCTATTCATGCTCTATGGTGGCTTCGCAGGGTCAACAGTGGACTCAGTTTGTTCTCTAAGGTTGGTTTCTGTCCCTGGTCTCCATGTGCTTGCATCCTCAGAGCCTTGGTAGTAAGAATTCTTGAAATGTGAGGTTGTTCTTGAGACTGAGCTGCCAACCTTGTGCTCCTTTCCGGTAATTTACCTCTAGCGAGCCACCATCAAAGACATCAAACGGCGGTGTAGCTTTTCTGCCATTTTTACTTTTAAAAAGTACCGCATCTCCCATCTGGAAGTCACACGTCTTAACCGTCGTCGAGCTATCAGCGTGTGCTTCCAATCGCACTCAGTTCGTCTCCAGGTCGGGTTTAAACAGATCTTCAAACTTCTTTTGACGAGGAACAACACCAACCGGCAAGCTCGTGCGGTATTTCCGGCCGACAAACACCAGCTCAGGTGGGGCTAGCTTCGAGGTACAGCGTGTTGTCACTCGATAGCAGAGAAGAAATCTGTGCATTTCGCGCCTTAAGTCCTGTCCCGTCAGTTTACATATACAGTAGAGCTTCTTAAGAACTCTCATAAATTCCTCCAGGGTTTTTTTTGGGTGTCGCGTTCCCAGCACCGCGGACACGGGGTGTTGTGTACTGGAGTTCGCCAGGTCAACCACAGTGAAGCATGGACGGGCTGCAAGACTTTGACTTGCATATTATAATCAGGCAGCCTACTATTTACATCATGCCTCACTTGCGGTAAAAACTAAAAAGAATATACGATAGTCTAAGTTTAACGAAGCAAAACGAACTAATCTCAACTCCGTGAAAAACGAAAAGAAAACGAAAGAGAACAAGTTTACAAAGCGACTTACGTTTGATCTTGACTCCGGGTCGAAGGGGCACTATTAAGACTAGTAAGTCCGAAACTCCTGAACTCATTATGTACTCTTAACAGTAAAACGGCTCCTTACCACTCAAAAACGTGCTTATGGAAAAGAAACCTAAATACATGACTCAGAAAAAAATGAACTACTCTTTCTGCGGCTAGCCACAGAACGGATATTTGTAATCATGCAATCAGAATAAAAACAAAGCTTCAAAGAAAGAGGAACAAACAGTCTTTGGGCGAGGCTAAAGTTCTTTGTATTCGTAAACGTGACATTGGGTGTCTTGCGCTCATGCTTGAAGTCAAGGTAGTTGCAGAAGTCCAGAAACTCCTATCCACTGAATGGAGGACCGTTGTCGCTGTCGACGGTCACTGGTATTCCAGGTGATGAGAATATACGGTTCAACTTGGGTAAGACTGCCCTTCAACCAGTGCTGCTTAAAAACTCCACTTCCGTCCAGCGTGGCTGTTTGCATTTGACCACCAAGAGGGATTCTCCTACGCTGGCAGGCCCTCCAAAGTCTATGGCAACTTCTTGCCGTAGTTCAGTTGATAGTGGTGACATTCGTAGTGGTTCGTACTCATGCCTTGGTGTCACCACCAGGTCTTCACTAACGCAAGCTCAGTGAAGACCGGGTCGAACTGTGACCAGAGGGTTTTCCTCTCTGGTGCAGTAAAGTATCCTCTGGTTATCGCACTCTTGTGCTGTGTCAATTCAAAATCCTGATTAGTCTCCTCGAAAAGCTCATCCCATGAGACTGCATCGGACAGTGAGTCCTACACTACTGCTCGGATATTCTTCTCAAAGACTTCGTCCTCTTCCCTAATGATTCAATTTGTTTTGCAGCCGTCCACTTTGTCTTGCATCGTGAGTGGTTCAGGGTGTCTAGAGTTGTAGTCTGCTTCATTCGTCTTGCGTTCGCCTTCTTTCCAGGCACATAGTTGAGTTTATAGTTGAATCCCTACCTGCGGACTCTCGTCCGCTCAATTCTGAATGGTGCCGTTACTTTAGGGCTGCCAAACAGAGGAACTAGGAGTTTGTGGTCAGTGTCGAATAGGAATCTCGAACCAGTCACGAAGACCGTACACGTAGATCTGGTTAGCAAGCACACTCCATTCAATGGCTTTTGCTTCTTTCTCTAGCTACGAGTACCTGGTCTTCGTGTCAGTCAGGGCTTTACATCGGTAAGTTGCGGGTCTCCACCGCCTAGATTGGGGGTCGCATTTCTTCGTTGTGACTGTCAAAACCTGTGGTCCTGCATCTGTCTTGGGTTTCGTCTTACGGTGGGGATTAAAGTATGCCCGAAAGCATTGCTTTCACTTGATCAAACGCCCTTTGGCACTCGGGAGTCCATTCAATCCTTGCCCCTCTTTGATGAGACTTCGTAATGGTGCTGTTGGTATTCCAAGCCCTCCATGAAGTCAGTTTTAGTACTGTGTATAATAGGAAAGACCGCACCTCCGCTTGGGAGTGGGACGGCCCTGCTGCACGTCATGGTGCCACTTTCCCTTGAACCGGTGAGATTCCTTCACTGGAGAACTCTTTGCCAAAGAACTTATGTTACCGATTGTAGATTGTACCTTCTCTTTTTTGATAGCGACTCCTCCAAAGTTGCAGTATGTGTTGCAATACCTGGCCGTGTTCCTCTTTTGTGGCCCTATATACCAAGTTGTCATCATAGATGCTGATTACATTAGGTCAAAGGGACACGACTTTACGGACTTCACTTCTCTAAAATGTAACCTCTTGAAACGCTTGAGTCCCCGATGA